>JAPSGF010000041.1:5435181-5512143 GCA_035772895.1 Perdix hodgsoniae
TTTTTCTTTTTCTTTTTCTTTTTCTTTTTCTTTTTCTTTTTCTTTTTTCCCCCATTTCCATTTGAGCTATCCTTTACTTCTGGAGCGCTTTACATCTCCTCAGAGCAGACAGCAAGGGTTAGGTCATTCCACAGAGTTCTGTGTAGGTTTATGCAGCAGCCTCTAGAGATCTGAGTTCAAATACAGGTCAAGGCCCTAAGTGGGAAAGAAAAAGGAAGGCCTTGTTCCAGTTCCCAAGCCCCAAAATCATCTCGGGTGTAACCCTCCCTCCTGGGATCAGATTTGCCTGCAGTTGTGTGAACTGCAAAGATGTGATGTAGAAAAGGAATGGGGCATATAAGGGACAAAATGAAGCTTTGCTCATGGCAGTGGATTCCAGCTGAGCAGGAAGTGAGGATGCTAATAACACTGCACATAGAATAAATAGCTCTCTGCCCAGTTCTCCATCAATACCACAGTTGCAAAGCCCCACATCATACTACTCCTGCTCTCACCCCTGCTTTAACTCCTGTATTTTCTGAACAACTTTAAGGAAATTGTGAAAAAGTATAATACAGCCCAATAATGACTGCCTTCTTCAGGAGCTAAGAGGAACAGGCTTTGTTTTACCAATATAAAGTGGCATTGCTTCCAAAGGAAGCCATCTCCTAGCTTCTTCATCTTCTTCCTGTGTAACTGCACTAACACTCAGGTAGCCATGAAGTAACAGGAGCTCCTACTAATTAGATCTAGCCTGGCAAAGAAATACTGCAGGTTTTAACCTAAAACAGTTATCCACTGCAGCTCACACTCCAGCGGCAGGAAGCAGAAGGGAAAAGCTGGTGTGGTGTGTGGGCAGCTATGAGCATTGGTAACTTTACAAAACTGAGAAAACTGGAAAATAGCAAAGAAGGGATTAAAGAATAAAAGAAAGCATGCTGCGCACACAGAATTGCTCATTAGGATAGTACACCTAGCTGAAGGTGCAAAGGAAAAAGCCACATGCCTTTCACCACTAGGCCAACAAGTTGCTTCCAGCAGTAATCAGCGCTCACTTTCTTCAGCTGGGTGTTTGGCAGCCTGTGTGGAAACAGCCCAGTTTCCAGCAGACAGCTGCCTATAACATAACCAACACTAATAGGCAGACTCAGCAGAGAGACTAAGGACTACATGGACACAATGAGTAAATTACCCTTTCAACCCTTGGAGGATTATAGGTCTCTGTCAAGTCGTTCAGATCTAAAATCTGACCTGTCTTAAAGCATTTACAGCTTGCTAGGGAATACGCTCCTTATCCTCAACAGCCATTTCAAAGAAAATAAATCTCTTGATTATAAAATCATATTTAATAATTCTAATAACAATTTCTTCCTACAGAAAACCTTTTCCAAAATAGAAAGTGTACTCCAAATTCACACCTAAGCCTAGTATGCACCAGCATTCCCATATCGACAAGAACTAATAAAGGTAATAATAAACAGACAAGACCCACCCCAAGTCTTATGCTGACATGAGAAATCAGAAACAAACCAGAAGAAGTGAAAACATCAAAAACAACTCTTCAAAAAGGATTTTTAAAAACCCACACATTCGTACAGAAAGGATGAGAGCAGGCAAGGAAAGACCTGTTTTAAAGAAACACTAAGGGAAAGGTATTCAAGCCTCAAATTTTTGACAGCATTCTTTCCAGGAACCAAAAGCACAATATGCTGGAATGCAGTGCTATGTGAGGCTGAAGGGAAATGCATTCAATTTTTTTAACCAAAGGTTTCAGGAAGAAGCACAACTTCAGAGATGCTTTCTTAATGTGAGAGTCGACAAAGTAGCAAGAGGCAAAGATTGCTGAATTCAGCAGTGGCTAAATCTATAAACGGGAAAAGTAATCTGTAAATGGAAACTTTTCCGAGCTGGAAAGAAAATGAGGCTCCTAAGTATTTTAGTGATGAGCATGACTGAATCTCCTCTTATTTATTATTTCAGCATATCCATTAGCATCGCTGCACTTAAAGAGTTTATCAGCATTTCCATTCAAAAACTCAACAGGATAGAAGTTTATTAGTTGATTGCTTATATGGGGAGGGTGTGGATGAACAAAAGATGACACCTATATTAAATCAGGCTGCATATGTTCTTAGATGAGAGACTTTTCTGTCTGTTCAAAGAACCTGAGAGATTCCCTAACAGGGTTTGCTGGTTAACACTCACCCTGTGAATGTAATAGGACTTGCAGTGACACTCATGCAGGAGCTGAAGGAAAATAGGGCAAGAAAATCTGTCCAGAACAACTGCTTATTCTGAGCTAGTGCTTCAGCAACACATGCTCCAACCTGCACTGGTGCAGAAACACATCTAAAACTTTCATGTAGCTTATGGAATGTAGGGGAAAACAAAAGCAGGCTTTTGATCCTCACAAACAAAAATGGCACACGACACGTGGGACAGGTAATTTGGGTATGTATATCAATGCCCAGGTGCTCAGGATCCAGACTGGTGATCAGGATCCAGCCATGACAGTGCACATCACATCCTCTGACACAAACAGTCCTGCCATCTCCAGTTTGGATCTGCTGTCACCACGCACCTGCAGCAATGATCCCCCACACACAGATGGGCTGCTCACCAGCCAGCATTCCCTGAGGCAGGGACAAAATAGGTCCTGAGATGTGTTCCCTTCAGAACGCAGGCAGCATGCATGTGCCTTCTGGCACAGCCTGGCTTGGAAGGTAGAAACCTTGGAAAGCTGTAGCCTTCCTCAAGAAGCTGTAATGTAACATGCAAATTATTTTGGTTAGGAGGAAGGTTGATGTTGTCAAAGTTGCCCATGCTGAGTAATAAAGCTTGGGTGGGACTTTACCAATGAGGACTTCAACAACTGCAGGAGAGATGGAGCAAAATGATTTGGACAAACATGGTGTTCTGGCAAAGAGCAGAACAAGGATACAATCAAGAAAAAGCTAGCTCAAGGCAAAAAAATCTATTCTCACATGATCATGACTAAACTATAATTAGAAACCTTGTTTTTTTATTAGTATTATATTTGTTTCTTTCTAAAGACAGCCAATAGGAGTATATTTATTACAATCTTACACAGAAAAGTCTTTCAAGAGCAATAACAAACTTTCCATAGTCTGTCTGCAGGAATGGGAGTGCTTTTATCCACTGCTGGCCATCCCAGCTGGCTTTCGAAACAGGAGACCACAGGAAGTGATGGGAGCATTCTAATTTTCCTTGGTCTCCCACTATATTTCTTTCTCTGAAAACACATGGTCAAGAGCAAAGAGAGACTGCACACCCTAATTAATACCTTGAGTAAGTGTTGTTCCTGAAAAGCAGTCACATTTGCACTCCACTTTCCTTGGGACAAGCCCCACTGAATAAAATGTTTGCAGCAACCGCTAAAAACATAACAGATGCGTAGGGCATTAATTACTCATTCATTGTTCATCAATGCCTCAAGCCACAGGAAGCAAGACAGGTTCCAGCCCCAAATGGCTCAACTAAATGTGTCCAGGAAGGCATGGCTACTAGAAAATCTGTTGAACTGACAGAAGTCATTGGTGCAGGTGGACACCAAAACTCCTCTGGACCAGCACCGGCTTCTACCTCACAGACTCTCTTCTTACAGATTATCACATGGTGGTCTGGACACAATTACATGCTGTTAAATGTGCAGGGAAATGCATTAAGGAATCTTTAGGAGTATTTAACTAATCTGTCAGGTAGTGTTATCCAGAAAGCCTAACTCAAGAACTCTTGCACAAAGCTTACGATTGCTTCCCAGAACTCAAAGTTAAACCTCAATTTAAGGATTTCATGTAATAGCATCTACTGCTTTACTAGGTTACTGACTTTCACTGTTAAAAATCCTTATCTTTTTTTCTAGCTTTAGCTTCTAGCCACTTACACTTTTTCTAGGCTACAAAGAGCTACCACTAACCCAGGAGTTCTTTTTTCAGAAGATGATTATTCTGTTTTTCTTCATAAGAACACTGCTACCTATAGAAGGCAGTGTAGCTGCGTAGAAAGAGAGGGTCACTTTTGACTGTTTCTATCTTGCTTCGGGACCAAACCAATTCTTTTCATTTGTGGGAAGTACAATGCTTGCTCTACCAGTCCCCAAAACCAGCTGAATACAAAAATGAACAGGGCCCAACAACCAACAGCAAAGTTATCTTTTGCCTTCAGAATTTTGCATATGGATGCCAAATTCTCTTGATTCCGGAGATTTTCCTAGGAGATGGTTGCCTCATAAAAAAATAACCCACTGCATTAATTAATGATGTGCAAATAAAACCCATTTCAGTTACACTAAATCTATATTCAGGTAACAGTTATTCATAACAGAGAGCTGAGGCAGGGGGAAGCTTGCCTGCGGCACCATGTTAAAACCTTTCAGTAAGATGCATTACTCTTTGGTAAGATAGCTTTGCAAACCTTTTGGTCACTGAATTTGCTTTCAAATCTACTAATGTAATAATAGTAAGTAGGAGCAAATTAAAAGAATATAAGCACATCAGCCAGGTCCCTGCAACATGCATGATATCCAGACTTTGAAGGTTTAACAATACGCTTTCCAGGCAAAGACCCTGCAGCAGTTCTGCTGAAGGGAAAAATACGCAATATATTCCCATTCACAGATACTAAAGCTACAAAGGATGATTCAGTCTCACATAACACTACCATAGCATTCAACCAATTAGAGACTAATAACTCATGTTCAGGTAAAGCTTGACCTTCCAGAAAAGGCATCCTGTCTTGGTATAAGGCACTCATGAAACAGCAAATCCCATTTCCTTTGGTCATCCCTTCAAACAGTTAAATCTCCCCCTTCTTCCCTACCCCTTTTAAAGTCTAGGTTTCTCTCTTGAATTACTTGGAGTTTTGGCTGCTAGGTTCGCTAGGGCTATCAGCCCTCTGGTATGGCTGGAATTTCTGATAGCTGCCTCGTTCTTGTAGGATTTTTGTATTTTAATCAGGTGCAGGAAGCCAAAGCAGGCTGAGTGTGTGGGAGCATGTGGTATTTGTGTGCAATGCAGCATACAATCCATCCCCTCACCTAGCTCTCAGCCATTCACATTCTGGCAACATAGCTCTTTTAACTCCCCAAATACCCCCAAATTCAACAAAGAACAAATACCAGCTTCTCTGAAGGTACTGCAGAGAAAAAAATGGTAGCTAAAAAGAAATAAAAAAAGGCCAACTTCAAAGTTGTTGAATTTGGTGCTTGGGCTTTGAAAAACCTGTCATTTGGGAGGGAAGATGGGAGGCTGCTCTTTCTCCCTCCTTTTCATTAACCAGTTCTTCAGAAGTTGGGAGAGCTACAGCTTTCATTATGCATTCCTCCTGGAAATAAATACTTGTGTGGGTTGTCACATTAGTCAGTAGATAGATGTCAAAAACAAATTACAGCCTGGCAAAAAGCCAGGCGTAGTGTGTGTGTGTGTGCTATAACGAAGTACCTGCTATTAAGAAGGTGGTTGATGCTGCAAGCCAGAGGGTGGAGTCTTCCCAGAAGCAGAAGTCTTATAATGAGGGGCTTTCTAAAGAGGGAACAGAAAATCACGATCTTGTTTTGTTCCTTACCCTGCAAGGAGGTATGACACAAACTCTCCATATGGTTCATTGCTACACACAGAGAAATCCTACTCCTTCAGCACTTCTTTCAGCTCTCTGAAGTCAAAAACAAGCTAAGCAGTCCCAGCATCTCACTTCAGTCTTTAAATAAACCGGGGCTCTCCAGAGAGACTGGAACCAAAACTTATTTGTCCTTTCAAGGTCCAGAGGCTCTCTCGCTAACTCTCTGACACAAACACACATATACACATTGCCTCATGTTTTTCAGCCTTAAATCAGTTCTGGTGTCAGCTCTGACGAGCTGTCCCAGTCAAACACTTTTTCAAAAATAACAGGTTTTAGTAAACACGCCCAGTGTCAAACTCTCACTCTAGTCTGCTTTTAATCTCAGCGAACATCATCCTGTTTTCCTGCATGAATAAGATGCACATTCCTCATATTGCATATTCCTCCCCTACTTTTTTGCATTTGTACAGACACAAGCTAGGAAAGATGTTCAACAAATAGGCAAAACTCTGCACTAACTGCTTTTGTGAACCTAAAGGCAGAGGGGACAGAGTTTTCTAATTAATAATTTTTAATCTGATGTGAATGTTTCAGTGAATAAATACGGTTATTTCAGGTATTCCTGGAACAGTTTGAAGCTCAGCTGTTATTATGCCATGCCCTCCTACTGCTGTGCTAATGTAACTGGAATCGTAGCGGAAACTAGAGATCAGGTTCTACAGCTGTGTCACTCCTCATCAGGGAGGGATGCAAAAGAAACCTGCAGTCTTCCCTCTATTTTAGCAGGCGCTGTTGCACTGGATGCATCTCAAAGCACCTTCACATCCTGCAGTGCAAAGACTGCAAAAGATTTCTAAGAGGACTCCACCGCTAATATCAATGTGAATAATAACGAGCACATAAAAAGCCAAACAACAACAAAACACCCCAAATACTCTATGTCTTTAGGTCATTGCATATAAATTCAGAATGCTGACAAAGCTCATGTGCTCAGATATTGTAACTCCAACTAATTACACAAACAGTTTTAAAAATAGAAGACACACAAGCTGAAGTGAATTTACACAGTCACACGACTCCAAAAGCTAGAGCTTTAAAAATAAAGCCAAGCACGGTGTGACACACAGTACTGCGCTACAGTTGGCAACGCTTCAATTATTTGCTGCAAATTCAAAGTGGACAATGAAGCTAAACTTACCAGCAGCATTTATCTGACACTGCTGTTCCAAACCTGGATTTCAGTCCTTACTCATTCTTGGTGAGTCATGAGCTTTTCAGGCTTATGCATTTCACCCTTCTAACATCTGCGTGTCAAAATGGAGCAGGGCTTCAATTACTGCAAGTGGTGACGGTGACTGATGTTTCTCTGGATCACCAGTAGTCACGTGCAAATTTGAAGGATTATGCATGTGGTTAAGGACTAGGTATGGTTTATAACTGTTGTAATTCAGGCGACCTAAGTAAACTAAAGCTAATCTGGACTCCTTATAAGTCAAAACCCCTACACTGCTCACAGTTTTAGAGACGATGCCTAGCCACGTTTGTTGGCTTATGACATTACAGCAAGGACACTGTGCCCTGCATTAACAGGGGAACTTCGAAGTCCTTTTTCATGATGCTGGGCCCAAGTTTTCCTAGAGTGCTTTTCCTAGAGTACACAGAATTAACTGTTAATGCCACTATAAAATACTAACAGTATACAATAAAACAAGCAAACAAACAAAACCAAAAACAACAAAAGCAACAAGTCACCGGTTGTTAGAAGATATCCACACAGCATTATAATGTTTGCCTTACCAGCAACTAAGTATAATATAGTGGCATGCTTATGTTATTTGTGGGACTTTTGTATGTTTGATTAAATAGAACTGCAGCAATAAAAATGTAAGTAGTAATGACATTTTGATTATAGAGTTGTCATTTTTTCCATTTTTTCTTAGTTGCAGTAAAACTCAGAAAGAACACAAACCAGTTTTTAAAATTTCTCTCCATAAAACCTGCAAAAATCCCAACCTTAGCTAACGTCCTCTACAATGAACTTAGAACCACCAGGAAAGTAAGCACTCGCTTTGTTACTGTTCTTTCATTTTTCAGCTACTAGAAGTAACTCGTATGTCCCAATGTCAGCCCATGCATACACAAATGCGTGTTTAATAACCACCCCTGACTGTCTCCATGTAGGTCCTTC
Source organism: Perdix hodgsoniae (assembly GCA_035772895.1). Lineage (NCBI taxonomy): Eukaryota > Metazoa > Chordata > Aves > Galliformes > Phasianidae > Perdix > Perdix hodgsoniae. Next base: position 5,442,929 of record JAPSGF010000041.1, read on the forward strand.
TGTCTTAATGACGGGACTCTAATGAAATACTTTAACTCTCTGGGCTGCCTCACAATGTAATTCGTGCTCAAATGCAAATCACATCATAAATATGAGAACCGTCTTTCAGAGAGCTACTCTCTGAGTCACTATACAGTCTCCTGGGTTCTTTATGGTGTTGTCCTTTTGGTTTTTTGTTTTTGTTTTTTTTAAGTAGTTAACTTTGACAGCATACAACGCTCTTGTAATGATCACAGAATCACAGAATCATCAAGGTTGGAAAAGACCTAAAAGATCATCCAGTCCAACCATCACCAATACTCCCCAGCTAAATCCTATCCCTCAACACAACATCCAAACGTCTCTTGAACACATCCATGTTCGGTGACTCCACCACCTCCTTGGGCAGTGCATTCCAGTGCCTGACCACCCTTTCCGAGAAGTAATATTTCCTAATGTCCAGCCTGAATCTCCCCTGGCGCAGTCTGAAACCATTGCCTCTAGTTCTATCACTGTCTACATGAGAGAAAAGGCTGACCCCTAGCTCACCACAACCTCCCTTCAGGAAGTTATAGAGAGCTATAAGGTCTCCCCTGAGCCTCCTCTTCTCCAGGCTGAACAATCCCAGCTCCTTCAGCCGTTCCTCATAAGGCCTGTGCTCCAGGCCCCTCACCAGCTTCGTAGCCCTCCTCTGAACACGTTCCAGGGCCTCAATGTCTTTCTTGCAATGAGGGGCCCAAAACTGAACACAATACTCGAGGTGCGGCCTCACCAGTGCAGAGTACAGGGGGACAATTACCTCCCTATTCCTGCTAGTAACACTGTTTTTGATGCAAGCCAGGATGCCATTAGCCTTCTTGGCCACCACATGATCTTCAAGCCCTCCCTCTTCTCCTCACTATGACTATTTCAAGGATACAGACTATAGTCGTCAATACACTCCCTGAATTACATGCTACAGTGGTGACATTCAGCACTCAGTGCTGCTCTCTGAAAGGAGCAGATCGGCAGGACTCTTGCTGGGTGTCATTGCTTTCACCATTACAAGCATCTGCTCGGACTAAAAAGCTCCCAAATCTGAACATAAAATAAGATGTGGGGATCTGAAATACAGTGAATTAGCTAACACCATGCAAATATCACATTTTAGAAGGTATCTGGATGCTTGAATCAGGGTAGAGGAGCAAACGCCCTACTACATCTAGGTTAATGATACTTTGGGCTATTTCTCTGATCTTTGTAGGCATCAAAAATAGCGTCAGCATCTGAACAATAACCAGGGAAAGAGTCTGCACAACTTCTGTGCTGCAACTTCCAAGCACTGTTCTAGTGGGAACAGCTAAGCTGAATTTCAGCCTCACTGCATAAGGTCTAGACTTTGTCAGAAATGCTGAATCAGTTAACAAACAGCACATGGTGCTTTTGTTTTGGGAGACGGGTTCTCAATACCTTTTAGAAAAAGTTGGACAAGTGCACATAAAAACAAATTACAGTAAACTGGATCTTTTAGATTACCACGTCTCTGGTGTGGATTGGCTCTGTGGAACTGCTGTTGATAAAATGAAATTATTCGTAAGGCTTCCAACTGTGGTCCTAATTCTAAAAACTTGGCAGGGAAGACCAGACATTAGGAAAAGCATCTCATATGACTAAATATGTCAAACAAGGACATAGAGTGGAACTGGAAAATAATAAGCCCAGCAAGACCAACCTAGAGGTGTGTCTTTATCTTTGAGGGTTTATCCATTCAATAGAAGATTTGGCTATATGGTTATCTTTCAAAGAACAGAGCCATGGCTTTGCTCAGGGGAGCTATGTTTTAACAGATACTCTGGAGAATCCCGATATGCCCATGTTTAATGCCTGTGAATATCTGAATAGCTTTTTTTCATTTGATTGCCTCCCTTTTTTCACTGAGGCCATCTTGGCATATAAATAAATTTGGACATTATTAGGTTTTTCTTCAGCTTATTTCCTCTTTTAATAAACCACTCAGATTCTAACTTTATAGTTTCATATTATCTGGTTCTTCCAGTTGCCTACTAGGAGCAAAACATACAGTATTCTTCTTTTGGTAAGCAACAATACACAATCTAGAAACTCCCTGTTTTTCACTTTTCCCATTTTTATACCATGACTTTCTTCTCAACAGATATCTCTGTCTTCCTCTGAGGAAATCTTGAACCCCTTCCTCCAAGAATCACAATTTGAATTCTAAAGTCCATATTTCCTATCTGATGTTTTTTTCTGAATTAGAAAACCAATTGAAGGGAAATGTTCTTCTGTAATAGATTTCATTCTCTGTACATTAGTAAAATACAAATGAAGAAGAGCACAAGACTGAAGAAGCAAGACGTGTACTCAGGTACTGCACAGTGCTTTGATCCTATCATCACAAAAGCCTACTGTCAGGATAAGAAAAAAATCAGAGATCAATACAGTACTAAAACAGCTTCATATCATGACCAGAGGCAAGAAATAAAGTTTGTGTAAGGAATTACTAAAATTATGGTTCTTGTTTGGAAAGGAGCTAACAGTTTGGAAAGGAGCTGAATATGATCAAGGTTTACTAAGTCTTGAGTAGCTTGGAGAAGGGATGCAAAGATTCATTGTTTGTGTCTCAACTAGTATGGGCTGTCAAACAAAACCTGTAGGACCCAGCTTCAAAATGAAGGGGCCCTCTGAAAGGACACCATTGGTGCTGGAAACTCATATAGGCTCAGGGAAAACCAGACAAATTCATGATACAGAAAGCCACTGACAGTGTCTAAAAACATGGAGACTAAGATTAAATAGTTGGTGATTGAAGAGTCTTAGAGAAAGCGTTCCATACACATCCTGATCTTCTTTGGGTTCCTACATGCTCGTGTCTGGCAGCTAATGCAGAATGGATGGATGTCAATTCTGAGTCAGTGCAACCATTGTTACATTCTACTAACAGTAATTGAGTGTTCAGCTTTTAACTTGATTTTGTGGATGGTATGTAAATGAGAAGAACTCAATTTGATTTACAGAAAGCAAGACAGTTTTGAAGTTATAATGTTTAAGAACACCGCTGTGTTTTGTTTTGTTTAGTTCTTTCAAATGCAAAGCTGATTTTGAATCAATGTGAGCCAATAAGGACGGGACATCATGGTGCCAACTGCTCTGTATCATTGTCTGAGGATAACGATGTGGGTATTTGGAAGACATATGAGAAGAAGGAAGAGTTCATTCCTCACCGATGATGAGAAGTTTGGAATCAATGGAACAACAGCTGAAATTTTCAGAACGACTTATTTCTGAATAAAGTCAATCAGGAAAAAAAATATTAGAATTCTTTTCCTAAACAAGACACATACACACATATATATATATAATTATCAGTGTCCTTTTCCTCATAGAGAAAACAAACAAACAAACAAACAAACAAACCCGAACCTTTCCTTTCGCCTAAATGCTGAGCAACCTGTATTTTGTCTCAATGGTTACTGTGCTGCTTTCTGCCTAACCTCAGTGAGGAGAACTGCAAAGAAAAAACACAGTTTGGTAGGAGAGCAGACCATGCGTCAAGCTTTTGCTCTCTGAGCTCTCTGAGAGTGGGAAAGAAATTGCATGCAAGCAAAAGTTCGGAAGACTTTCCTCCATCTTCTGCAGTTCAACTGGGGTTATCATTTTCTCTTCCACTAGATTCTCCTGTTTCTGATAGAAACTGAAGTCAAAAGCATAGTAGGCTGTCCACCGTCTTTGAGCAGAAATACTGAGTATCTTTTCTGAACTATACAGCTGGCAGACATCAAATTTCTTCCTCATCTAAATTGGGGTTAAGTGGCACAGAGGAGATGGGGGAGACTTTTGTAATTACACGGTAAATGTTAACATTTCCTGTACCAGTCCTACCTTTCAATATTCCATTTTTTCCTCATTTTTTTCCCCAGTGAGAGCGAGCAACATTCGACTTTGATCAAATGCCAGAGAGATTGTCAAGAAGCCAACAGCCCCCACCGCTTCCACACACGACATTTAAACAAATTAAATCAAGCTCAGGGAAAACTGAAATGTTTGACTTGAGCTGAATTGGGAGGTTGTAATCAATTAAAGTGCTGGCTATTCTTATATCCTGCCATTGGACACTGTTCAGAAGTCAGAATTTCACCAATAACTGCAATCAGATGGGAACTTCACCAGCTACAGCTGCTTTTTTTCTCCAATAGAGCGACAGATGTGATCATTCAAAGGACACTATTCTGCCATTGGGTGGTTAAAACTGCCACACTTCATATACACACTGCAACACAACTACAAAGGGTCAGTTCTTATTCCATTAAAAAGTTAACAAACACATGCATATTAGATTATTAGGTCTACTATTAAAACACACAGGGAGTATATATGAGACAGCAAAGGTATATTATCCCTACAGCATTGGCTGGAAGTTAAATACTCTCAAAATTCCTTGGTTTTACCTAATGTAATTATTAACAGGCATACTAAGAAGCAACAAGTTAGCAGCATTTTCTGCTATGCTCATCCTATACAGCCTCATGCAACACATCAACTTTCTCTTGACACATTTCTAAAAGAAACATCAGTATGTAACTGTGAATTAAAATGACTTTCAGAAAGTATAGAAATTCAAGGAAAAGTGTGAAAAAGCCTGCATTACATTTCTCATAACATCCCTGTAGGAAACAAAACTCTTGTCTACACATTCCTGCTAAGCTATTGCAATTGAAATTTGCATTCTAACTCACACAAACATAAACAAGCTGAAAAACTGTAAGAGATATCAAATAATGAAATCAAGGAGATGAATACACATAGACACACATGCATACACACGTGAATACACATATGCATGTATTTGTATGCATGTATATGCACATACCCATGTATATGCAAAAATGAACCACTTAATTGATGTGTATTAGGATAGGGATTATTTCCTTCTTATTTTTAGTACTTTCGATTGTGTAAATTGTACAAAGGAGCCTGACACATTAAGTATAATTTTAGTAATTAAGTAATAAATACGTCAGCTCCCCAGTGCTCCTCAGTAGATATCTCCCCACTTTTTGTCTTTGACTGATGTAATTGTATTAATTAAATACTATTAATTAAAAAAAAAAAGGTCTTCAAATAAAAATCTTTTTTACTAGTTTAATCTTCTAGTAGTTAGAACTTTGGATCTGTGCAGTAAAGCAGTGAGACTCATGAAAAAAAAAAAATGTTCCATGTTTCTATACCTTTAACAGCATAGTGTTTCAGTACCTTTAACAGATAGCAGAAAAACAAAACACAGACAAGCAGAAATCCACTGAGGATGGACCAACTTTTGACACTTCTCTTTTCAAACACCTTTCTAAAAGACCCAACATATATGCTACTTCTGACCCAGATTTTATACAGTTTTGAAAATGGGCTACTTGTTTGTATTTCAAGAAAATTCCATTTGAGGAGAACAACAGCCATTAAATAGGCAATGCAGCATGTCATTATCTTTCTCAATCTTCCTTTGAACACTACTGTCAGTATAACACAGCAAAAGTATTTGATTTTAAAGAATGACAGTGTATCTCTGGCCTTTTAAATCTCTCCTTGGCCATACATCCATATAAATTTAGCAGGGGAGGTGGGGAGGCTGCCTCCAAATGTCATGCCAAGAGAAATGCCAAGTTCATATATGACAACATTACAATAGAAGATGTGATGCAGCAGTGGCAGTGACACAGAAACCAAACATCCTAGCACACTTCGCCTTTCTCCCTCAGCATTCATCCATTAATTGAAGCTTAACCCCATAAAAAAAGCAGGAGCCTGTTTACCATTCCACCCAGAACCTTTGTTGAGCCGTGAGTCCAGCTACATCACCAGCTTCAAGCAGCACTCACTCTCAGAAAGATATTCGTAGTATATTTTATGCACACAGCTGACTGCTAGTTGAGTAGTACTAACACTCTGTTCTTCTCCAACCGAATATTTTTAGAAAGAACAGTAAATTGTACTGGAAATGTGTAGTAAGTTGAAAATAAGCTTCAGACATTCAGTTAAAATGTACCACAGAAAAAAATTCTTCCCTTGCTATATAGTTAAAAATTACTTTTACAGTATGAGCTGTACTGAAAGAACCTCTGCTGTTTTTCCACAGCCAGAAAGAATTGATTGGGCATTTTCCCCAGGGAGACCTATAGTAACACTGGCTGCTGCTTCCATTCCTTTCAGGTATTACACAGAAATGTCATCCAGGAACTTTCTTAAAGCTTTATGTGAAAAAAAAATCATGCTGCTGTGCTACAGGTACAAAAGAAGAGTTTGGTAATCAATATGCTGATTAAAAGGTCTCTTGTGGATTATTTTTAAATTCTTTTAAACCTGTAGGCTTAAAGTTTTCCCTTCTGCTTGGAGACCAAGATTTTCTTTCTATATTATTCACAGTTATTCAAAGCCCTTGTTTCATGAACATGCACATCTACTCACACTCAGTGTTTTTTTGCAAATGATGCCATATAAGTTCTGTACTTTTCTGCTTCACTTAGGCAAAAAGTAATGCAACTTTTATTTTTATTTTCCCACACAGAACGTCTTTCTACTTCACTTTCAATGATTCAGATTACACTCATGGTATCTTAAATTCTACTAGATGACTGCCTAGTGGGGAAGAATGAACTAAAACTGAAAATTGTTCTATAATTTAAGTGTGCTGTGCCCCTCCAAGGACACTATTGAGATTATTTTAACAAACTCATTTTATAACTTTCAGCTTCTCTTTGACATCAAGCAAACAAAAACCAAACATATAAACAAACAAACAAAAAAACAACCTTACAATACTACTTAGTGGTAACTCATTCAACCCAAAGGATTAAAATAACCATCAACCACCACCACCACCATCAACAAAAAGAAAGACAACGCTGCTGATTCTAGATCAAGATTCATTCATGCAAGCAAAGCAACTGTAGATTGATTAATTTTTAGTCTCTTGGCACATTTACAGTTAAATTGCTTCATTTGAAATTGAATCAATAATTCTAATTATGTCAATTACTGTATTAAAAAAATAACGATCTACAGTGGAAGTGAAACCAAGATATAAGCCAGTATAGAATTCTGGATACGTTCTGTTAGAACACAGTTTTCAGATTAATATACATTGTCTATGCAAACAAACAGAAACACAGAAAATGTTGGTCCCCTGGACTTGAGGCAGTCATCCCTGCACTTCTGCTCCAAGGCAGGCTCCAGTGCACTGGAGCATAGCCAGACATTCCCCCACAGATGTTTGTTTAACTCAGCTAGAGAGATTGATTCTACAAGTCAAATTTAAATGACTGACGCTTTTTAATGCTCATTAAAACAAATATGCCACCTTTTCCACCTCAGCTTCTGAATTGATATTCCTAGTTTCCTATGGTTTACGAAAGACAGAGGTGTTTTATTTTGTTTTGTTTTGTTTTGTTTTAATTGATCTTGTTCAGCAGCCTTTTTTAATTGCCAGAACATAAGAAACCCTTGACTCCTAAATGCTGAGGTATATGAAAGCATTTGCTGTGCATGATGATCTGTCTATTCTGCAGCACTTTTTCATGCCCCAGCCAGCTTGCAGACAAGAAGTGATTGCTACATCATGGTGGTCCCATCTCGCATGGGTTCACTTGGGACAATGAAGTGGCTAAAGACTGAGAAAACCAGTCTGGATGTATCTGCAGGGATTGACAGGTGGGAACTGAGCGGGGCTTGTCTATAATCTTAAGAGTTCAAAAAAAAAACAAAACAGCCTGAGAAACACATGTAGCATGAGCATGTTGAGGAAATGCTTCCAAATACTGAGAGAAAGAAAAAAAAAAAAACACCAGTCAGACAGCAGGTCCTACTCAGGTCCAGACTTCTAAGAGCAGAGAGAGAATTGAACCGGGGGGGGAAAGAAAAAAAAAAAAGTAAGTATTCACGATTTTGTCAAAATCTGTATATTTCTAGTGCTAGTTAAAGGGTGATTGCTTTTGTGATCCTTACAAAAATCAATGTTCACTGATTTATACAATGACAAATTCCCTAAAAGGAAAATTGTATACAAGTTGTTCGATGCCCACAAATCTCTTGGAGACATGAATAGGTAATTGCTTCCTTTACAGTTGTGGAAGAGTAGGTACATCTTGTATCAGTGGGTGCACCCTACACTCTACTCACTGATGTCTTCTTACCCAACTGATGGTGCAACACTTGGCTTGACTATCTATATGGTGTGAAAACGATTACCTGAGTCTTTAAATTCTTCCTGTGAGTTCCTAACTAACGTTACTGGACTGCAGAATTTCTAATTACAAGTATTACTTCTAATCTTCTGAACCTCTTCCTGCTCTGTCTGCACTGGGTCCATCACCTTACAAGGTCCTCTACTGTCCTGTTGCATTTTTCTCAGGCCTTCTAAAGTTAATAAACTAGAATAATGAAACAGGGGGATAGCGGTAGGTCTGAGTAGATGGTAATACACTTTAATTTTAAATTTTGGGTTTTCTAGTAATGAGGGAAACATTATTTAAAAAAAAAAAAAAAAAAAGATGTTTCTTGATCACTCCATGAAGAATCTGAACTGTACCATCCAGGACACACACATTTAAAGTATGGGCACTCCTAAGCCCAACAGACAATGATGTGATGAGGGACACAAAGCATAAAATCATTTTGGAATTTGTGGCAATAAAGCCTTATGGTATGAATCCAAATATGAAAATGCAATAAGGAAAGGCAATATAATTCTGGTACAAATCAATAGAGTATAACTGCAGGGGGAATATTAATGTTATTACACAGTTAATCCCTGGCTGAATTTACTGCAGTGAACTGTTAATGTTCTTCCTAAAACAAACAGGCCAGGTCATTTTGTTCCTTTTTACCTTGGTGAGCTCCTCTCATTACATCTCAACATCCCTTCTGAAATAAGCCACACCATGACGAGCTTTTAAACCTATAAAAGCTGAAAATCTCTACAGTGGAGAAGAGGAGCAGCAGAAAATTATAGTTCACATGAGTAAAGTCAGCCTTCCAGAAAAAAAAAAAAAAAAAAAAAAAAAGTTTGTTTTGTCTATGCTGGGCTGTGGATTTGGAGTGACAAAATTATTAAGGTCAGAACGCTGCACTGAGTGGCAAGTATAACAGCTTTTCAGCATACATCCATGAACCAGATTGTACACAGCACTGATCAAAGACAGCTTTGAAAGGCCATATAACAATAAGATCATCCTTCAGAGGGAAATAGAAGAGATTCTGTGGAAGGAACTGGCCAAATCCTCTATCATCAGTAAGAGAGAAATGCCTGCTCCCTTTGATGCGGGCCTGCTTTGTCAGGCAGGGAACCATCAGTTCCTGTGGTGACTCCGCATTGCAGCAGGCTGGTGTGAACAGAGCTGTCCCCTTCACTTGTAGCACGCAAGCGAAACAGTCCCATCTGGGGACAGGGAACACTGGATCAAAACACATCCACGTCCCCTCTTCTGACCCCACTGACATGGCTGCTTCTGCTGGCACGGCATGTTCAGCCACTGAAGCAGCTTTATGCACTTCAGTCCTTAGGCCTCATTCTCAATCTACCCACGGTTGCTGGTGTGGATGGATGGTTTAATGGACCACTCATTGTGTCACTGACAGTCTGAGACAGAAAGCTCAGTCCAGAAAACTGCAAACATGATCACTGCTGCTATCAGGAGGAGGAAAGATTGAAAAAAAAAAAAAAAAAGTCATCTAATTTAAGTGTTCTCCCATATCCTGTAATATATGATTACTAAGTGATGTCATAGGAGGTATGGTTGTTTTGGCTTGCTTTAATTGCGCATCCTCACAGCTAAATAAAGCTTTGGTATTCTCTGGGATGACCCTGGATTTCTGCTGATTTTACTGGGTTTGTTCTTTAAGACCTACAAACTGTAGTAATTTTTACTTTAAGATTACTTACACATGCTTTCAAGGCTTAAACCAATTTACTATTCCCATTTGTAATAGAATAACAGAGGGAGAATATATACACTTCAAAAATCTTGAAAAAAAATATTGAATATGTTCAAATTCCATCTCCTGTTTTCTAACCAATATTATTAATAAAATCTACCGGTGTCCCTCCTGTCCCATATCTCATTTCTTTCCTGTGCCTGGGAAATCTAACATTATCACAGATATATAATATAACATATTCAAGCTCATGCAAACAAAAGCAGCTCAAGGAACGCAAAGAAAAAAGTACACAGCAGTTGCAAATCATCCTTTACAAATAATGCTAACAAATCATCTTCCAAATGAGCTGGATTTTCACTGGCAGTTTCACTGCCCATTATGTAGGTGGATTTTTGTTTGTTGCCCACCAAATGATATTTTGGAGTCTCGCAGATGCCACTGTTCACCATTTAAACTGCATTGTCTTCCCCTGATATATTCCTCTTCCCCCTTCTCTTTCCCACTTCAGCTCAGCCTTTTGTTCTGCATGTGCAGAGGGGCTGGGCGCGCTGAAACCCAGTGGGACATGACTGGAGGCAATAAGGATGGCAGTAAAGCAGTGGGGTTCTGTGTAGTAAAGTCCGCTGCAAAGTCTACTGCTTACTCAAGTGCCACTTAGATTGGCTCAGATAATTCTTCTCTCTCATCCTAAAGAAATGATCCCAAAGACTGAGCCACCTGGCTCCCAGGCAGCTTCCAAAACCCATGCAAGGCCTTTCTGAGTGAATTCTTCTGCACTTTGCTCTGTTACTGAAAAGAGGCTTGAAATGCAATGTAATGTAATTTTGCAACAGTTTTGAGACCTTTCTGAGCGTGGACAGAGGACACCATTGTAGAAAAGAATCATCTAAGTGCTCAGTTTAACTAACAGTACTTGTAACATCACTGTGTGGCCTTAAAATCTTAATAAAAATCAACAGAGCTTTTCCAGTTTGTGTACTCCTTGAAATTTGCCAGAGCAAATGTTAATAGCAGGACAATAAATTTAAGCATAGCAATAATACAATTGGTTTCTCCCAGACCTTCTGAGCCTTTTGTTACCTCTCCCAGGCCCCTCAGGTCATGCTGAAAACCATTGATCTAGTTATAACCTTTTCCACGGGGAAGCAGAAGCACCAGTCACAATAAAGCACTTGTAATAAACAGAGACCTAATGAGGCCAATTTTTTCTGGGATCCCAAAGAATTTCTCAAACACTGATGAATTGCATCTCTCCTCATCCTTTATAAAACATCCAGATATTACTGATTATTAGTTCTATGGAAGAGACAGAGTACTAGGTTTAGGATTATCAGCAGAGAATCTATAGGGTGATAGGTGTTTCCTAGACACCCCTGAATAGACTCTGAATAGCTCATAAGATGAAACCCGTTTAGTAAAAAGAGCTGGGTCAGGAACTGAGCTAACACTGCCGAGAGGATGATTTGTAAGAAACACCCGTTGCAGAAAATGGACCTGTAAAACCCATGTCCAGTGAAAAACATACGGAACTCGAGACACCTCACAAAACTGTTTCACTCTTCTGCTCTGATTTGTGAATTACAAAACTCTTGACATCTTTGGCAGGGAAGGGGCGGGGGGGGGAGGGGGGAACGACAAATTCTGACAAATTCTGTCAACATTTCAATGCATCTTAACAAAAGCAAAGGAGAAAAAGGTATTAGCCATAGAAAGCCCCAGTTAAACTTCTTTTCTAACTGTTTTGCAGTTACTTACACATTGTCCAAAAGGGATCTTTAAGCATCTGTGCTCTCCGTGCACTAAAATTCAAAAAGTAATACAAATGATAGCTGATTTTTCTACTGTTATGTTAAATTAGAACTGACTTTGGACTCTAGTTGGAGATAAAAGTGTATTAATTACAAAAGCTCCATTCTCATTCACATGCCTTACAACCCAGCTCTTATTAACATCACTACAAACACAAATGAGCTTCGAAAAGGAGAGTGTTTTCTTCAGCCAGTATAAGGTCATGTCAATCCAGTGCCTTCAACAGCTACAAGCAAAACAATACCAGAGGAGCATCTTTTGCTTTAGATATTCAAAATTACAGCTGGACTAACACACAATCATTATTTAAAAGTAGAGCATCTTACGTAATTTCAAAGATGTTTTTCCTGCTTGCTCTTTGCTTTCTGTAAAGTGTAGCTACTGCTCTGCATGCCTTTGAGACGCTCCATGACTGCACTCACTTCTTTATGTTCCAAATGACAGACACAGGGCAGCATGCAACCTTCAGCCTTCTTTGTCTCTCAGTGTCAGATTTTCAAAACTTACACACTTCAATTTCTGCTAGTTAAATCAGAATATCTAATAAAAACCGTGTTATCAGCCATAAAACAAGCATGCACTGGGAGGGGGAGGAGAGAAGGCTAGCTTGTCGGCAGCTGGCACTTTTATTATGAGGCATTTAAAAAGCATGACAGCTAATGCACTTTGCTAAGACACTGCAAACTACATACCTTCAGAAGAAATTATAATAGCTAATGAGGTTTGGGTTTGCTGGTACTTTATATTCCCTCTTTTCCAGGGAGACGGATGTAGCATTCTACATATGTTCCCTGTGCAATATGAATTCAAATGGTAGCTGACAGGAATAGATTTGGAAGTAAGATTTATCTCTAAGTATGTTTCCATGTTTACATACTCAACATCATTTTTCATATCCACCTTTAACCATTATTCCTTCTTGACAGTAGAAGTCAGGTTCTTAATTATGTGAAATTTTTCATTGTAATGAAAGGAAACATAAAGATCTTTGTGAACATGCTCACATTTATAACTTATTTACAATGTGTTTTCAGAATTCCAATAATTCATGGTGCTAAAGGTGGAAAATTTCACACACTAGCTGCAGTATTAATGCTTTGAAAAATTATTAGCCAAGCCAGACATTTTATTAGTCAGCTTTTCATGTTTGATGCGTTCTGCTGGGATTTTGCAGCACCAGTGCTTACTTCTTGTTCTGACAATTCTTCTAACTAGCCTAAGATATTATTGTATTAGATGATGATTTACTCATCCTATTAAGCACTAACACTAAATACATTTTATACTAAATTAGTTCTTTCTTAGGAACTCTCCTCTCTTGCTAGAGAAAAAGAAAAAAGAAATAAAAATATTTTTCCAAATAGAAACAAAATAAACATCTACAAGATTTAAAAGATAAGCTTATTGTCACCTTTTTCATTGTCTCTCCTCTTATGAAAGAAATACTTTACCTTCACGGAAAATAAATAAATAAATAAATGTGTTGACAAGCTACTTTTGAGGCATCTCTTTTGCACTTGCTTTTCTGTTTCTAATGTACATAAAGAGGAGCAGCAGAACTTAACTGTTAGTTGTGTTCTCAGGAGGACCATAGCAAATTAAGAGTCAGGCTCTTGACTCTCCAGAGACTGCCAACAGGATAGCAAGCCATAGCTCAGTTAGCAAAGATCCTTACCTCTGGACAAGCCAGAGGTCAGGACTCTCGCACCAGCCTCAGGGCTATGCTGTAAAACCTGCAGGATTTTTTTCATAGTAAGCCCCGTTTCAAGCATTACAACAAAGCAAGGGCCTAATATACTGAAACATGGGTAAAAGCCAGCTATAGTCAATGGCAGGTGGAATTTGTACACGTTCTCCAGGGTCAAGGGCTTTAGTAAAAATGGTTCTAGCAGAAACACTATTTCAGAACACTTTTTTAAATGAAAAACTTTTGATTGTCAGTGAGAACTGCCCTTGGTCTGAATGCCTGTACTCGTAAGCGTTGATCATAGTATCACATCCAGGTCCACTTGTGGTAAAACTAAATCCCTGATGAAATTAGTGAAAATCACAGCCATTTGTAAGTTATTTTTCTAAGTGACAGCAATAAGTGCCTACTCCCACTGTAGTAATTACATCCATGACCAAAATATCACTGGCTTCTATTTCAGACTACTGGCACATAGATTCACAGTTTTTTTAATCAAAGAAAACATGGGTCTATAGCACTCTTAATATAGAAGGAACAGAGAGAATGCCATGAAGTATCTGGAAATATATTCATCAGCACATAGCGCATCAAGGTTTGGAAAGGAGGCTCTCATAGTTCATTGCATAATTTCTACTTTTGAGTGATGACTACCCAACAATAAATGTCTGACCATGCTTTTGTCTGGCTGCTGATGTAGAACACTGCTGCCACACTGCCTGTATGATGATTTTATTTGAATTCTGAAGATCTAAAGACTCACTTCCCTACCAGGATATTTTGGCATAAGTACCTCAGAAATCAAGTATAAGAAACAGAACTCTCGCAGTTGTATTTTGCATTCTTAGACAGGACAGACATATCCACAGCCATTACAAACGAAGGGTATGACATGAGGAAATCTGCCTTTATTGCATCTCATTCACAGAAAGTCAATCATATACTTCACATATACCCTCCTCACACAGAGGGTGGTGACACACTGGAACGGGTTGCCCAAGGAGGCTGTGGATGCCCCATCCCTGGAGGCATTCAAGGCCAGGCTGGATGTGGCTCTGGGCAGCCTGGTCTGGTGGTTGACGACCCTGCACACAGCAGGGGGGTAGAAACTAGATGATCTTTGTGGTCCTTTTCAACCCTGGCCATTCTATGATTCTATGATTTTATGATTTTATGATATACTATCAAGGAATAGAATTATGTTATCACCATTTAAGGATATTTGGTGCTTTCTAGGATACATTGCTAGTTCTTCAGCCTGGAATAAATCCATATAACTCTATGGAGACAGTGGATGATAGCTGTAATTGCCCAGTAGGTATGGATGCTTTTGACCAACCATCTCTTAAAATCTTCTCACCTACAATTTCTCCCCCTTGTTCTGGTCTATTTTCACAATCATGAACATTTTATAATGCATTCTGATTAGATAAACTGATTCTTTGAGTAATTTATGAAGAATCTAAGGTCTGGTCTACACACACTGAAATTACACCAATTTAACTAAATCAGTTTCTAAATCAATTTAGTTAAATTGGAGTAGCTCCCAGGCGAGGGCACACAAATTGGTTTAAGAACGGCTAATATCGTATTAGCTTAATTCAGTTTTAAGAATGTCCACACAAGGAGGCTACAATGATTTTATTAAATTGATTTAGAAACTAAATTATTTCAACCAGTACTGTTTGGTTGTAGGCTAAGCCAGAGTCCAGTTCCAACTGTAAGATGTAACGCTAATTGCCAGTATTACTGCTCCCAAGAACTAAAGAAGAAATGAGTTGGAATAAAGTTTTAACTTCTTTTGTTAATGAACAACACACGTGCCACACTAAAGCTAACCAACAATGTTTTGTTCATGACACTTTTCCTCTCGGCAGCTTGGCTTTTGTGCCATTAGTAATTAAAAGTCACATTTTGTTTCACTACAGCTATAGTGCAAAAAAGATTAAAATATAAATATATTTAAACTTCTTGGGTTTATTGTGATTATTTCTAATTTTTACTTATATTGCACACAGATGAAAAAAAAAAGCCTTCACTCTTCACTTATGGCTTTATTCTCCCCCTTCCTCCTCCCCCCCACTCCCCTTATTTTAGGTTTTGAATAAACTAATGCCTGAATAATTTAATATTAATTTATTTCAATTGGTCTGTTAAGAGATTAGTGTCATTTAATGCTGTGATAATAAAAGATCTAGGTGATTCCCAAACCGCTGCAATTGTCTATAGTCAGCTAAAAGCACCTGAGCAGTGGTTGAGGATGTATGTAAATTAATCCGTATTCCAACACTTTTGGTGCTAACTCCAAGGCTAAAGGCAGAAGTGAATTTTACTGGCATCAGAGCAGTCCCCTCAGTAATAGTGACCTGAGTTTAAAGAGAGGTCAAGCACCTTTTGATCTGGATGATATCAGAAAACCAGCCAGATCAGAAACCCCTTCTCTTCTTTCTCAGAAGCAGGGATGCAATCAAGATGTCACCTCAGAGAAAGAAGACACTCCTGTGAAAGAGTGCCTCGTGTTCCACAGGCCTTAAAACCATTTCACATTAAGCAATTGGAAATGAGGGCAGAAAAACTAATTTTGTACCTCTTTCCTCATAGTATACAGGAAGTCACTACACAGTGATGACTGCAAGCCATTGAAGTGTAAATGTCACTTGAATGGCCTGGACAGATGGGTCTGTTCATGGAGAGATTAGGCTATGGCAACATGTCCTGGGGAAAGAGGCAGCAAGACTTTTGTGCATATATGGCAGCACATGTAATACCATATGCCATGGGTGTCCAATCTTTTGGCTTGCCCAAGACACACTGAGTGATGAGGAACTGCCTTGGGCCACAAATATGTAGGTGGCACTGAAAGTAATGCCTCATATTTATTTCCTTGGAAACCACAACAGCATACATGTCATGCTCGTAAAAATCTGCACCAACAGAGGTGATCAATCATAACTTGAGTTATTACTGCACTGAGCCTTCCCCATTTCTGTTTTTATTTGACACAGTGTTAATTGCACACAGATGTGTGGTTGTCGGTGAGTGATGGGTGCACACTGGGGCCTAGGTCGGGCTGCTCAGTGAAGAAGAGCCACTACAGTGATGTCAAGGGGTGCAGACTGGCTACAGGATGGGCTGTGCAGGGCCACATGTAGCCAGCAGGCTGCAGCTTGGACATGCTTGCCTTATACCTCTCAGGCTCAGAGATATACAAAAGTCTTATTACCTGCTCAGGATGCTTGCACCTCTTGCAGATGCTTTTCTGGATCACTACATTTAGAAAACATGAGGATTTCCAGACAAACTGTAAGAGGCTCTCAGATATGAAGACATGTCCCATCAGCCATTATATTCTCCCTCCCCTTTTCCCTAGCCTCCCCCCAGCACCACATCCTTAGCAAAGACTCCTACCCTTGTAGGGCAGATGCATGGCATTCCCTTTTCATTCTGCATAGCCTCAGCACCCATGCCAATATCCATACCCTTGTCACTACCATGCCTCAGGTGCTTGCCATGCATGACTATCTGGCTGCCTTTCAAGGACCTGTTCAGAATCAGATTAGCTTCTTCACATTCTCAAAGCACTCTGAATGCAAAAAGAGCCACAATATCAATGGCAAGTATACCATAATTATTTACTCTTCTGGCTTCCCTCTCTTTATCCTAGTACAGAAAATCTGGTGACCAAAAAAAAAAAAAAAAGATTGTGCTTGGCCTGTGGAATTCAACAGCACATGACACACATGTTCTCTGCATTGTCAAACCAAAGAGACACACAATTAACTTCTGTCATTGCACGTTCATGTGATGGTTCAGATTGCTTCCAGACAGGCAGAATACTCCACTGCCATTTATTTTAAAACCAAATATTGCTGCTGCTCTTACAAGTATTGTTTTCTCACTTGACTGAAGACAAGAATTCTCAGCTCTTCAGAGGCTGTTCAAGGAGGACACAAGGTCCCTGTAAGCACACACAAGTAGGCCTTGGTCCAAGCAGCTTTCAAATCAACAACTTGAAAAACTTGAGGCTAAGTCAAGAAAATGCAATGCAAACATACTGTCACCAAGAAGGGAGAAAAACCAAAATGATGTGAAAGACAAAGGAAGAACTTTTAAGATGAACTTAGAGGAGCGCTCACTTATGTGGGAACGCTGTGAACCACTACAGATACCCAGAGGTATTTGAAAGCCCTCAAAAGCTAGTGTAGTGGACCAGCCTGCAGTCTACACCAGTTGCAGAAAGCTGTGGATAACTGCCATGCTGGCTTTAGCACACTTGTGTTAAGAAAGGAAACTCAGGATACTTTTGAAGAAAATTACATATTCAGTATTCCAAATACTGGGAATTATACTTTCTCCAAATTTCAGTCTTAATCAGGCTTTCCAAGCATAGGTTTTAAAGAGAGATTCTGTCCTTTGCAAAATGCACGCTTTCCTTGAGGCTGTAAATGAGAACTTCCTTGACCCAGCTCAGCTCTGAGATTTCCAGCCACTGGCTCTCTTGGGGGCAATTGTAAATCTCCTGATAGCTACTGAATGAGTGGAAAAATGTCAAATTTGATTTTAAAAAGAGAGAAAACAATAACAAACCGATTCCAACTACACAGCAGACTGAGACACAGGTGCCAGCACTAGCAATAAGTGAAAGAAATACTGTTTTCATATTATAAGGTGCTGACTGCTACACAGCTTAACGATAAGCGTAAGATGTGATTAGCTGCAAACAGGTAGAATTGCTCTTGCTGAGCTCAATTATAAGAAAGAACTGATGGATATACAAAGAAGTTTGGAATGACTGCACATACAATGCACATTCAACTTGCCTCGAGGCAAAAGCCTTACCTATTTGAGCCATAAATCACTCCCCTGACACCACACGGAGTCAGAGCTGTGGAAACACACTGTAGATAGTCCTTGACTGCCTCTGAGAAGCTTCACAATTAAAGTTCAGCAAGAGTTTCAGTTTGTAGTACTCCAGAATTGCTTCTTCCAAATCAGACGGAAAGCCATGTTCCCAATGAATTTTTAAAGAAATCAGTTAAAACTCCCTCCTAGATAAGAAGAGGTTTTGCACCATTACATTCATATTGTATATTCACAGTTGTTTGTTTCATACAACATACGTGAAATTTAGACTTCCATCTGCAGAGGGCAATGAGAATACAAAGACTTTTTTGTTTGGTTATGACTGAAGTGCAATTCCTTAACGACAAGCACTTGCAGAGTTGTTGCTTAGAGTTGTATCTGTCTTGAGTAATTGGAACTAGAAGTCCATCTGTCAGAATGTGTTTGGTAAATCTCTTTGCAGGTTGCCATTTTATGAGCAGGAATGTATACATTCTCCTGGGTGACCTCTCCCTAAAATAATTTGTGTAACCTGCCAGCTGTTCCTTTCTATGGCTCTTCCTCCAATTATCCCTTGGGAGAGAACAGGACAGGGGAGAAAACCCCATACGCATATCCACATCTATGCATCTGTAGGCATGAAAGAGGACAAGAAGGCACTCCCCTGACAATACAAACAAGCATTGTTTCAGTGAGGACATACCAGCCAGCAAAGTCACATCTGCCTCTGGGGTCTGTTGCAGAAGCAATGCAGACTTTGGGGCTTTTTTCCTAACATATCTCGCCTTTCCCTTCTCACCATTCCTTCTAGAGCTGCCCAGTCTGGAAATCCATCCTCTGGGCAGAAGAAGGATAAAATGGATGAAGAGAAAGAAAAGACAGAAATCCCAACAAACAACCTCCCCAGAATGAGCTGCTGCAAAATTCTGCTCTTAATTAAATTAATATTAAAAGATCCCCTGAAAGATGCTATAAGAACAATTCTTTCTGAATACTTCAGTGGATGAGCACAGCTTTCCTTTCACCACTTCAGAGTTCTCTTTATTAAGTTTTAAAATGTTTTAATTGTTTCTAATGTTTCTTCTAAGAGTAATTTCTTGTAGTGGGGTAAATCATTTGGTTGGGTTTTCATGAGCAATTCCCGATGGAAATACTCATCATTAGAAATCTGACCTTACATTTAAAGAGCTGTGAGGAAAAAAAGCATAATTAATTAGTTACATTATTTTTCCTCCAGCATATTTTAAAAAATTAGCAACCAGCAAAGGAAGGAGATGGGAATTGATCCTGAAGCCCTTTCACACAACAGTGGTTGTACTGTTGCTGTTGAGAATGCACACAGGGGTAGCAGGATCAGGCCCTTCAGCACAAGCTAGGCATAAGTAATGCCTGCAGATAAGCACAGATCAGGCCTCCCGCTACAGTACCCTGAGCATCCTCATCCCCTGCTAAAGTCAATGGGAACAAAAGAGGCTTTATGGATACTTTGAAGGGTACCTTATTCAAAATTATCAGCAGTTTATGACACACAATTATACTTCAGCAACTTGCAGCCTTCCAAAAGTACAAGATACTGATTCTCCACCCCATACACCAATGTTATAGCTGTGCAATTCTATTGCCTCTAATCACGTGCCACAGTAGCTTATTCCAGCGTAACACAGATGAGGAGACTGAATCTCTAATCCACAGGCAACTGTTCTCCAAGTATGTCTTTATTTGCACTTCTACCCTGAGGTGTCATTTATCACGACAAAGCACATAGGCATTTTAGAACTTTATGCTCATGACCTTTCACTATTCTAGTAACTACCATTCCCCCCCCCCAAAAAAAAAAAGAAAAAAAGAGCATTTTGTGACAACAGTGTATGTGATTTGGATCTGAGCTTCAAGACTCAGCCGTGTTGCTTGCTCACTCCTAATTCACACACACAGAAATATCTTCTGTGCTTCAAAACCGTCAGTATAAATATCTCCATCATTTCACATTTAATTCTCACTATCACAAGAATAGAGAAGGAACTTTGTGTCAGTCTAATTCATGCAACTGGAGTATAATTACTCAGATTGAGATTAAAAAAAAATCCATCTTAATTAAAGGTCTGGTAGGATGAGCTCTCACTGGAAATCTGGATTAAGTGTTACCACTTTTTTGAAATGTAACTCACGCTTCTCTGCTTCATTTTCACAAGTAAAACGGGGACAAGACAACTCATTTTTTCACCTTTTGTTGGCTTCATCTAAACCCTCAGGTGAGGAATGCCATTAGCACTGGCATAGCCTGGTGATTCCAGCTTTAGCAGCCAAACACTTCACTGTGCTCACCTGTTCTCTCCCAGGTCTTCCATTCCATTGGTGTTGAAAGATACATAGTTATTCCCACTGATGATTTTAATGCAAAGACTTAAATAAAAGACTTACATAAAACCAAATTTCATCATTAGTAGGAATGAAATTTTGGACTTCATATCCTGGAGATTGGGGTGTTCACACAACTCCAGCTATTTCATAAAGGGCAGTACTTTCAGCTCTGCTTTGCTGAGAAACCACTCCAAAGCAATAACACCACTGCAACCTGTCCTGCTACTGCCTGCCTTTCTTTGGCTTATGGATTTAAGATCTCATGTGGGGCATCTTTACAGGTTACTCTGTTGAAACAGGTATTATTTCTAAATCAGGCTTCACGGAGAACAGGTATTCTTTCTATTCTGGAAATTGCTCAGAAAGTTTTCAGCTTTTCTATTACCAATGAAATTTTGGGGTTTGGACCAACTCACGAAATGAAAGCAATTTAATAAAAGTATTCCGTGTGAAGAACTAAAAAAAAAAAATAATAAATTGCAACATTCAACCACAAAGAAAAAAGAAAATACCCTGTAAAAGAATCTTAAAATGAAGATGAATTTATAATAACCAATCAGTTCAGTTTTTGATTTCCACTATCTTGTATCAAGAAATGAGCACTGACAATAACAATTATTATCTTTCCACTCTCTCTCTAGTGAAGCTATCTGACGTTTTCTTTCTTGAAACTAGGAGTTTAGTTCACAATTTTGAAAAAACATGTCTTTTATTATTATTATTATTCATATCTAGCTGATTATCAAAATGCAAAGAATTGCTACAGACGTAAAAAATCTATCTGTTCAGTCTCTGAAACAGGAAGATAAGTCTTCAGATGGTGTTAATCAGCGTAATTCCACTCACTTAAAAGGAACTGAATAATTTACATCAGCTCTGGATGTGGCTCACTCTTATAAATTAGGACCTTGATTTATTTAATATGTTTTTGCAGAGCTGTGAAACCCCAAAGCCAGCCTGTCCTCACTTTCATCTGTTTACAGATAAGCATGTTTGCTTAAAACAGTTTCAACCGCCACAGTTAAAATCTTTAAACCTGCTTAGGTCTAAAGTTATTACTTCCTGCCGGGAATGTCTGAAAGGAGTTGGAATATTAATCTCTTTAAATAGGTCTCTTAGGAATATATCAGTGTTTTTCCTCAATAGGATGCTTTCTGTGGAATTTGATAATCTCTGGCATTTTCAGCATTTCACACAAAGTGTGATTCTTAAGGAGTATCTTATTATACAATCAGCTTTGAAATGCTCAGAAAGGACTGAGAGCCAGTTCTACCTTTACCCTGAAGACAAATTGTTTGTAATTCATTCTCTAGCAGAAATAAAGGCAGAATTTCTTAAAGAACTGTTTAAAAGAAGTCTACCTTTATGAAGTCTTACGTTTGCTGGTTGTGTGCCCTCAGCCTTAAAAAAAATAAAAATAAAAATAATAAAAAAAAACCCCACTGGACTCTAATAACTAGCTTCTCTTCCCACAGATTGCTTTGTTTGCTTGGTCATAACAAATCATACCAGAGCTCCTTCCAAATATACAACTGTTCATCCTACCGCTGAAATCATAGTCTTAGCAGAATTAGAAAAAAGACGTCCGAGGTTCAAAGATGTAATGATCAGCAGGTATTGTTTAGTCTTACTTTGTATCTCCAGAGCAGACACCAAGTCACACTGGGAATTCCCACATTTGCTCAGTAACTTCTGATTGAGTTGCTTGATCCCTAAAAATTGGTCCAAATTAAAGGGCAACAAAGTGTACCAGCAATCTATAGCTGCTTTGGAATCCATACACCTGAAACCTGTTTTCATCCTGATAACAACTGGAAGTCAGGAAATAGCAGTATCTGCTGAAGCCCCAAAATGTTCAGGACTTACCATCAAGGCAGGCGGTTCAACAAGGTATGGGGAACAGTGAGAAGGAGAGTTATTTTTACAAAGATAGTCAGACTCGAGGAGCAGCATTATGGGATGTAAATGCTTTATCCTGTATATCCCAATATCCCAAAGAGAAAGAAGCCTTTACTCACTGAAAAACAGAAAACTGAATTTGCTGGAGCTGTTTGGAGTGTTCCATGTAAAGGTTCTCATATACTCCCAGTCATTCTCTTGCTTCCCAACAGTGGTCATTTAGAACTAGCTGCACCCATGTACGGAATAATGTTATCACTTTTAGCAATCCACGTATTTCAGGCTAGTGACAAAACTCACCATTCTCACTTCATTCAAATGAAGACTGTAAATGTATTTCATTATGTTCTAATTGTATGATAAGTTGATGTTTTTATGCTTTGTTTCATTTTCACTTTCATTTCCTTTTAGCCATTCTAATTTATTAATTAATCAGCCTTCTTGAAGTATAATCCAGCCATAGCATATTTCCTTTAATGCAATTAAAAACCCTGAAAGTTTTCTGGAGGGAATGTTTCTCAAATGGAGTAGGTCTTCCCTCTGGGAACTGCCAAACAATTCAGAGCAATGTAATCCAGAGAAAACCATTCTCACTGATGAGTAATTTTGTTCATTGATACTTTTCCCATACAGAAACTCATTTCTGGGCTAGACAAAATTCAGAAATCTTTACTCAGTGACTGAGTAGCTCTGTCACTGAACTTGTTCCCACAGTCTTGGTACTCGTGTTTTCCTCTTAATTTACATTCCAACAAATTCTCAGGAAGTTCAAAAGGATTTCAACTGAATAAGTAAGGAAATAGTGAAATTCACTCTGTACAAAAGACCATCACCGATTTCAATCTGCTTCATCAGTCTACTTTCAGATCACAGATTTTTCTTTAATTTGAACTGAATGTGAATTTGACTCTTGTGTTAAAGACAGAAGAAATATATATCGTTACGCATCCTTACCTGAAGAACTGTGATTAAACAAAACTTAAAGAAAAAACTGTATGATCATCCAAACAAAAACAGTGGCTGTTAGAAGAATCATCAGTACAGCAGCATATTGTGATATTACAATTACTGACAATGTTGAGATTATGTCACAAGCAGAGGATTAAGGCCTCAGTGGTACAATAATAATCATTAGGATTAAATTGTAAAGTATTTAAGAATAAGAAAAGGCAACAAGGCATTAAATCCTTCCCATGTTTTAT
Organism: Perdix hodgsoniae; assembly: GCA_035772895.1. NCBI lineage: Eukaryota > Metazoa > Chordata > Aves > Galliformes > Phasianidae > Perdix > Perdix hodgsoniae. The sequence goes on from JAPSGF010000041.1 coordinate 5,466,632, forward strand.
CAGATATATCAACATGACTGAGGGCTCAGGAAGGCTTTCACAGTAGTCAGTAACTCTAAATTTAATGATGTTGCTGATCCACATGCAAAGCTCTTATGATTTCCTTCTGACTTTAGCATGCAAAGGTCAGGTCCAGCATTTCAATCCCATGAGGATCACCTTGGTTCAGCAATCATGAAAAGGGAAAGGTATGCTAGTTGTGTACTGTGTGTATTTCTTTTGCCCGTTACTTGCCTATAATGAGTCACCAGACACTTAAATAAACTCTAGGTGAAACTGTCTCTCAAAAGCAAGACTTTTTAGTTCGCATGTAACTGCCAGTGTGCATATAAACTGCAGCAAGCAGATAGGCCAACACTGAGTTGAATTTTTATCTGAGATCAAGAATGGGTCCATAAAATTCACCTCTGGTACCGACTTACAGGAAACTGGAGATGAGCAATTTTCTGCTCCAAATCAGGGCCTACATAGTTGTCACTGACTATGGAAACAAATAGTTGGCAGGGCCACACTTTTCTTCTTGTCATCTAATAGCTGCATTTCTGCAATGGTAAATCTTTTAATTCCCAGGCACTAAGTCATAAAACTACTGTGTTTCAAATTGCACTGAATTGTAATGCAGGTAATAGATATTACCTGCTCTAAGAAAGAAAGGCATTTCTAGACTGTCATGGGTATGGATTCTAAATTAGTTTTGCAGCCACTCACTTTACTAGTTGCTAATTTCTCTATATTACTGCGACTATCATCTTAAAAAAAGAAAGAAATCTAAACTATGTCATTGCAGTCAACTTCCAAAAATGCCCAATATGCATAAGATTTGCATAGAAATGTGAAATTTGAGGAGGAAAATAAATGAGAAATCTGGCCCATCTTGACCTGGACACACAGAATAATTATTTAACTGCTACAGTTAGGATCTTTCAGTCTTTGTATTTTATTCCTGTACTCATCACTAAGTTCCATTAGAGCTGTCATCTCTAATACTTACCTTTGCAAATACAATTCATTTAATTAGCAAATTACCTAGTGGCTTTTTTATCTTTTTTCCCCTCAAGGCTTATTAAACATTTGCTAGAAGGCTTTTCACAGAAAGCACACCCCATGGATGGTAGTGATGGGATGATCTCAGATCCATATTCTTCATTTCTTAATCCACCTATGCAAGCAAAGCCTGGCAAAGCAAGTATCTCCCAGAAATACAAACATCATTTAACACCTTTGCCCACTGACTAGGATGGGGCTCACACATCAGACTCTGCAGTATTCCCAATGGAACACACAGAAGTTTATAGCTTGGTACCCCAGTGAACACACTAGTTTACTAGACACAACTAGATAATGTAAAATAGTTCAGTGTTAAGTAGTAGCATGTATTAAATAGTCTACTGTTTACAGGATAAATTTCAATCCAAGGAGAATTTAAGGAGATGTTCCAGCACATGCTGGGCCAGAATTTGAGCTGCTTGACACTGTGTAAAGCAGGTAAAATTCTGTTGAAATCACTGTTCAGGATGTGTGGTTACATGAAGGACCATCCCTCAAGTAGTGGGGTACAAATGATTTCCCAAAGCTATCCCAATGACCAGGCTCACAGCTGCTGGATGCAGCAAACTTGGAAGCTAAGACCCAGTTATGAATCAACGTGCCTAAGTTCTACCAGACCCATCAGTCTCACTATTTCCATGTGGAAAATAGTTTCAGGTCACCTTCAAGCCAGAATTCCCTTCATGAGACACACCATGGGCAGGTGACCATTCAAGCACAGTGTCAGAGTGGCTGTTTTGGTTGCACCTGTCACCTTGTGCTGGTTCTGCAGGATCCAACCATGTGAACAAAGGTTTGTGCTGCTGCCTAGCTAGTTGTCTGCCATCAACAAACTGCACAGTGTGATCTGAGTCAGGTCTGCCATGCTGCGGTGGGACCTGAAGGCATCTCAGCCGCCTGCAAAGCTCTCGATAGCAGGTGTGAGCAGCCACAATAATGCTGCAAAACCCAACAAAAGATTTTTTCTATTCGTCTCATCCCCTCAGAACAGCAAAGCAGAAAACTTTCTTTAACATCAGCTTGCTCCCCTGCATTTAGCTGCAGGAGATGGAAAGCCTGTGCTCTACTCCTCTTCGCATAACCACCCAGAGCTAACTCCAGGAACCAGGTGTAGCCTCAGCTGCCAAGTTTAATGCAACGCCAGTTCCAAGGAATATCAGCGTCACTGTCCTCTCAAGAGACAGCTGTCCTTTATTTTTACTGTCATTTCTCATAGACAGTGAGAACATTCTGAAAAAAACAACCACACTACAGACCTAGTGACTTAGGCTTGAAAGCCTGTAGACAGTATATGGCAATACAGACACTCTGTAATCACATTCAAAGTCAGATCATAGGTTGTTTAGCAGAGACCTCATTTTCTGCATTAAATTCATCCCAATCTTTCCTGTATAGCTGAAGAGTGGGTTGCATGGGAAGAGAAGTCAGGAGCTGACTACCTGCAGTTGAAGACCTTACTTGCAGGAGAAAACAATTAAACAAGTAATAGAACAGCAAAGTTGAAAACCCAGAAGGCATTAAAGGCAAACAGAGCCATTTTAATAGCTTTTTCTGTGCTTGCCTGTATATGACAGCTGCTTTTTAAATTTAATCATCACAGTGCAGACTTCTTCATCATTCATAGTAATGGTGGCATTCACCTGCAGAGCTACTAGTTTGCATGAGCTGCTGAGAGACTTGTTGTATGTCATGAAGAAATGTGAAAGCAAGAGGGGAAAATGTCAGCATTGTGCAAACAAGAACCTTTGCCTGTTCTGCACATCAGAAACATCCAGTCAAATGAGAGAGACGGGAAGACGTTGGAAAGCAAGATTTAATTCTGCGTGACCTCTGGTACATGATCCCTGGGTTTTAAGCATGGTATGAGATCAATTTCCCATTCTTTGTAAAGAGCATCCTCTGCTGTCCCTTAGAAACGCAACAATCCTGGGAAAGCAAAAACTGGAAAATGCAACTAGCAGCGTTGCTGTATATATGACTTTTTTGGTGCCGATGACTATAATGGGAGATGAGGGTGCTCAGCTTGCCATAGGATGCAGGCTTTTTTCTTCTTAAATGAGTCAGCACTCCCCAAGAGACAGCAAAGTTTTCTGCTAAATCTTCTGTGGATTCTCACCGAGTTACAAAGTAGTAAGCAGAAAACATCTCTGAAAAGGAAAAAAAAGAACTCACATCTGAGTTGCATGACACTATCCCAGGCAGAACATGGAATGCTGCATCAGTTCCAAAGACAAGCTTGCAGAAGTCAGCGTGGTTAACGAGCTCTAAATCTGGTCAATGGGCATTGCTGCTGTGCTGCAGCAGAGCACAGGTTGCTCTCAGAAAGGCACTCGTTCCCTCCACTAGCTCATACAAACAGTTCTGCTGAGAACTAAGTCAAGCTGGAGCATGTGTAACGGGGTACTGAGGTTACCAGATCCTGCCATGCTAAAAGGGAGGTGAGTGCTGCAGTAACAGCTGTTCCTAGCAGCTTTGTTACAAATTTATGAAGTGGAAGTCCTGACACAGAAACCCAAGATGAAGTCAACTCCCTTACTCTGTCAAGTGCATATTTTTCTCATTATTCAACACTTAACAGGGATGACAGCCAAGATTAAATAGTCACTCATCTTCTGTGCCATTATAGCTCCTGCATGATTGCCTCAAATTAAATCTAACAGTCAATGAAATAGTCAATATTTAATTTACTCATTGCAGGTGGCGATTTAGCTCCAGTTACGATATCATTTAATGACAGAAATATTGGTGTTTATCACTTTTTATGAATCTTCAGTAGATATGGGGTTCTTTTATTAGACAAAATGTCCATGCAGCTTTAAGTTACATGTCACCCTTTATGAGAGTGGGTTTGTTCGTTCCCCACTTCACTGTCAGTGAAGAGGAATAAGAGCGCTATTGTGGATTGGAGGGAGCTTGGCACACTCATCCTGGCAGCACGTACAGTGGCACACAACAGTTGGGTTTATAAGAGTCCTATATCCCAGTGACAGCTCAGGGCAATCAGGTTAATTTCTACTCTTTTGACCTTGCTGGCTTAGTCACATAAAAGCCACTACCCAATAAGGCGAGTTCAACCAGAAACATTTTGGCGGCATTCATTACTGTTCTTTTGACCACTCAAAAGTTCATCAGCTCGGGTTTTCCAAGAGGAGAAAACAGGCCGCCATGTGGTTGCTCCCTTGTAATGAGGATGCTACAATTCTTTTGCTTTTTCTCCATCTGTTTTGGGTGTATCAATCCAGCTCTCTGATGAGACAGACTGTATGTTGAAACTCTTTTCCCTTGACAAATGAGACTCCTCCATATATCAGCTAATGCAACGTAGAAAACCTCATCATACTCACTATGAACAGTCTGATGTTTGTTTAAAGATGAGAAATCAGAAAGACAGGGCACAGCTGGGCTAAGCATTCAACTTTCTCTTCCTCTTTCTAGCTGAAAGGACACAGTGGGTCAAGTTTGCCTTAATCTCCACATCTCACAGGAGTATCTGCTTGTGCACAGTCGCTCTAGAACTGAGCAAGGAGGTTACTGTGGGAGAGGCCCGCAAGCACCAGCTGAAAGTGGGCACAGAGCATCTGCAAACAAGCACAAGACTGTGGTCCTTCTGTCCCTGAAAAGCCAAAGAAGCTCATCTGTGCTTTGGGTCAAGGGAGCTTTATGGGGGGCTGCCTCCACCGCCCCCACTCCCCAGTGAATTTCTGCCTGCAGAAAAATCCAGCTGAGTTTCTCCAGCACTGCCTGGCACTGGGTCCCTTCTGCACTGCAAACAGTGGCAGTGTGCTGTTTCCCCCCATACGTGGGCTCAGCTGCAGGAATGCACATACGAGGAGTCCTTGCACGTCCATCACTCGTTTCTTCCCACTAGCTTGAAGCGTGAAACCTTCCGCTGACAGCAGCCGCTCACAGGCAAGGCTTCCCAAACCAAGGTGCTAGCAGGTAAAGGGCTGTCCCCTGTATCTGCCTGCTATGCAAGAAACAGCTTGGCCCTACAACAACACTGCAACCTGTGCAATTAAATAGTTGATAAAGAAAGTTTCAGGAAATATGCTTTTGTTTCCTGTAAGTGATTTAGCTAAAAATCTGCTTTGGGATTAATTTGGGTAACAATCTGCTTTGCTAATCATGTGTTTGCATATACTTGTTTAGAAATCCATGTGCTGTGTGCGTTATTATGGAACACACAGTTATCATACTTTACCTTCTGTGAATGTGTAAAGATCTGGTTGAGAAACAAGAGCGTTTCAGAAAAATATCTCTGAAATTTTGCCCCTATTTTCTATCAAAAACACTTCCATTGGTTGGTCCTGCCATAGGCATTTGCACAAAACAAGAAAACTTCTGGTTTTCATTTAGAAATTTCTCTTTTCAAATTTTTAAACTGGACCAGAAGTATTTCTAATCTTTATTAAATTGACATAATGGAATTACGAGCTTGATACCGCAAAGATTTTTATGCTTCATGAAGCCAGGAAATCTTAATAGTTTTTATGGTGCGTTGGATTTCCAGGTCTAAACGCAGACTGATTATCATTCGGGGAGGGGAGGCAGTGCAGCAGAAGAAGGGGGAAAAAGATTTTTGTGGCCATATGCTCGTTCTCATAAAGCTGCACAGTCAATTAATGAGTTGAATAATTTTGTATTTGTAGCTGTTTGAAAATAAAACCGTGCCCACAGCCAAAGAGCCTTCTTTTTGCCTGGAGATCAATTTTTATTTATCTGAACTTTGAATGCAAGTCCCCGCAAACCGTGGGTGCGTTGTTTACATTTATATGTGTGTTAATGATCCCCTGCGCACCGCTAACAAAAGGAGAGCCAGATTGCATCTTTGCCCCGAGCACCGTGGCTAACTCTGACTCCTCGGCATCAGAAAGGAATCAAATCTCTGCCTCCCTTTTGCTTCAAGGGATAGTAATTCGCTGCTGATCTACGGCGGGCAGTAAATTAACACTGCACCAACCCCACTCAGCAGAACTCACTGTTGCCCTCAGGTGACCGGCTTAAAATCTCCCACCCCTTCTCCATCCAGCTCACCGTGGATGAGAATGTGGGAAGATGCAGGAGGAGGTGCGCTACACCTGCACGGCTGGAGAGAGGCACTGCTCTGGGGGATTTGTAGGTCAAGTGATGATTTAGCAAGAGTTCCATCTACATTTACCGCACGCGCATTTTCAGCCTGACCTCATGCCACCCTACAGGTTGAGTGTTTATGTTCACTTTATCTCAGGCCCTGCTCCGTGACCTCAAAATGCTCCAAGATGTCCCCGATGCTTTCCAAATGGTCCTGCTGGCACACAGATGCCTCAGTGAGTCCGCGAATGGAGAAGAGAGATGAAGGAAGAGAAAAAATACTCGGGCAAGAGAGCACTCCTCCCCTGCCGCCAAAGCTCCTGTGAGGAACTCAAAAGCAGTAAGAATGACTCCCAGGTTTCTGCCAGGACAGGCTCCCAAGGATGCAAACTTAAAGGCCAAACTGAGAAATCTCTCACAGTCCACGAAAGATTTTTAAATAGGCTTCACACGTTGGGCACAGAGCGGCTTGGAAAACCCATCTATTGTCCCTCAGCGAGAGATTCAGGTTTTGAGCACTTTGGAAAATCTGGCTGTAAATCTGCAGTCCACTCCTTTTGTTTCCTTAATTGACTGGGGTTTAATTTCTTCATCTCACTTTCTCCCCTCAAGTGTAATACTGTAATGAAGGCAGCTGATAGGGGTTCATGTTTCTGAGCGCAGCTAGATGAGCTGCCTGTGGTGATTCACACATAGAAATATATTCTGGGCTATCCAATGGGCCCCTGGTCTTCCATATCAATATGCCTCAAAAATTATTTCAAGTCCGAGTAGGCAAATGATTACTCAAATTTCAAATAAAGGCATTGCTCAGGACCATTATAGAGACATTAGGAAAAGACCACCTCTGGCCTGGGAAGTCCCTGAGCCACAAATTGTGGAAGATTGAGGAAAGCATCCCTGTTTGCTTGCCCCACTCTAATGCCTTTATGTGCACCTGTTACCGACTATTCCACTATCAGATATGGGATTCTGGGATAAGTGGAGCTTTGGTTTGAACGCATAAATCGCTCCTTAAGTTCTTATGGATATTTTTGTTATTAAAAAGCCAGCATTGGTAAGAAATGAGCACTGAACATTTTCAACACAAGTACTGTTTCAAGTTACCATATACAGAATAAGAAATACGGATTTGGTAGGCAGACAGCAAAATCCAACACTGAGTGTCTAGTTGACTAACACCAGAAACAATGCCTAACCTTGATTATCCAACATTTTCCTGGCATTTCCAGAGCCAGAACAATCACAGGAATGTTCTTCTATAAGGAGTGCTGTGGAAATTACATCTTAAAAGGAGTTTATTTCTTCAAACATCACAGGCAAAATTGGCAAGCTGGATCCAGTAAGTTGCTGTAGCTGTGGCTGCAATTTGAAAATAAAAACCTTTTGTTTTCTCTCTAACTTGCTTCCATTTCTGGGAAACCTGCAGAATAGATAACACAGATAATTCTGAGTTCTTTTGGGGATGTTAGAAACTTTTCTTCTCTCCAACAGTACCTGACTAGGTACTTTCAAAGAAATAATAACCTAGACTACTTTCAAAGAAATAATAACCTGGACTGTGTGGGAACAAGCTGGTATGAAGTTGGAGATCAAACTTTAAAAGGTACTTAGGTTCATTTGCTCCCTTTGATTTCAATAAGAGTTAAAAGCTATCACGTCTAAAAACCTGAGCCTACAACCTTGCAGTGCTATACAAAAAGCAACGCTGGCAGCTTCAAACATTCAGAAACTCAATACTTAGTTCCCTTCCAAAACACACAAGAATAGAAATGAGATGGGAGAAAATATTATGGATGAGCTCCTTTAAATGAATTGAGTTTTCAAATTTCTCTCAACCATCAAGTGAGCTGAAAACTTCTGTTTTTAGAATGAAAGCTTAACATCTGCTGACAAGAACCAAGCCTTAATCTGAACAGTGTTCACCACTGTGAGACCAGTGATAAAACCATGAGGATTGCCAGCAACATGTACCTCGAAGAATCCAAGCATCCATCCAACCCATCTCATTCTAAATGAGAGCATTAGGCTGGGTGTGAAGCCTGGGTTAAGTCACAAACGGTAAAAAATGTGTTTCATCTGCCCCTAATCCCTGTTCATCAGTATCCCCACATCACAAACCATAGTGGGACAACAAGCAGCACTCTCCAACACTCTCCTGAAATCACAGTGACAGCATCTCTGCACTCACATCGGCCAAGATGGAAGGACACTTGCTAAGCACCTCTCTGAAGTAAATGTGGGTTTTGCCAGGGTTTCACTTCACTATCTTACAAAAAATACAAAAGCAAATTGAAATAAAAAATATGAAGGTGTTGCTGACATCTGCAGATTACAAGAGTAAAAACCACTGGGGAAAATGTCTGAAAATCTTTTTATAAGACAGCAACTCTGCCACAAAGAAGGAGGTGAGGGAGGCATGGGGGAGCCACTCCACTGCTGGCAAATGTGAGCCAAAACCCCTCCGAATAAATTTGAGGGGGGTCAGTGAACCATGGAGGTATTTGTTCTGTTTCTACTCCTGCCAAAAACTCAGATTAGAGACACTCACTTCTGGAATTGACCCTGGAAAACCAAAGAGAAGCAAAGGCTGATTCCACTCCCACTGACCCCAATCTCTTGCATGTGCCACTACATCCCATCAGACTCCCCAGTGATCATGAATCTCATGCCAGCACGACATGGTAATAATTGCACAGGATTTTATTCAAAATCAAATCAGTAGATTCTGACAGAAAAAAAAAGTGCCCAAACTCACTGTGATTAAACCAACACAATAAATTCTAATGACCAAATGGTTTGGACCAATATTTACCGGTGCATGCTGTTGAGTTGATCAGAATACAGAACTCTTTGTGCATGGAGGAGATAGCCTGTTATCACGCTGCAGCTTGTCTTTCACACCACATGCACCACTTACTACACAACTGAAGCACAGCTGAGCAATTTTATTCAGCCGGTCTGCCACAAAAACTCAATTTAAAAGCTGCATTATTGTAACTTGTGGATATGGATCCCATTAACTAGCTCCTTGTCACTTCATATAAGCACCGTTTCTTCACATTTAAGGTACAATTTTAGTAGGAGCTTTTCTTTTTTTTTTTTTTTTCCCCCTGCCTCTCCTGTGTTATCTCAATCTGACTAAACTATCTGCTTTGCTGTACTTTTCCTACTTCTCTGGCATTTTAAGCCATGAGGTACATTTTTGGAAGGCTGCAAGACTGCTCATTCACTGCATAGCACGTCCTTGCTTAACAGGAGGAGAAGTGGGAACCAATCTCTTCAGGCACCATGGAAAGAGTTTAAAGACACCTTGTTGGTCTCCAAGATCCTCCATTACTCAACAACATAGCATGAACTCTATACAGAAAACTCAAAGAACTGACATTTTCAAGTCCTCAGTTCCAGGCAGATAGTTCCATATCTTGGGTATGTGAAATGTGAAACTCCTTCAGCATCCGGCAGCCCTCTCAAGAGAGTGGGGTGTTTACAGCTCACTGGTCACTATCCCATCCTGGCACTTCTGCTCCCATACATAATTCTCACTTCCATGGTCTTTTTTGTAGGAACTGAAGCTCCACTCCACACCCAGCACAGACCATTGCCAGAGTTCTGCCAGCCCTCCCATTCTAAAACTCTCCATTTTTAATCCCTTATTTTAATCTGAGACTTTTCTTATAGGTGATTTAAAACCAGACTGCTGATCTGAAAACATGGGAAATGGTATCAATCCTATAGTATTTTCATCCACCAATTAATCCCATATTTTGTACTCTACAACACTCTACAACGGTTCCAGCTCACAAAGAAACTCAGTGAGACATGTTCTGGAAAACTTAGAACCTTCACTGTGGGCTTCCCAATTTCCAGCTGGGCCATTGGCCTGACAGCTGCTTGAACTTGCACCAAAGCCTGAAAAGACAGAGAAGCAGGGTGCCCAAGTGACCTACATTTCACCTTCAAATTTCTGAGCTTAACAGAAAACCATCCAGACCTGAGGCAGGATCTCAAATCCTTCAGCTTCATTCTGTGCACTTAGAGAACCACCATGTTCAGAAGGGAATAACATATAAGGAAGATGCTCTTAAACTACTGAGGGTTTTGTGTGAGGGTCAAGGCTCAGTGCCAAGTGGGACATCATCCCTAATGGGAGTGCTGTCAGCATTTTTACAGGATCTGTAGCAAAGTAAAAATAGTGGAGGTACAAAATTATTTATTTGTATTGTAAAATCATGTTTTTTCAAAACAGATGCTGTTAGCTGAAAGCTGCATGACTATAGGGAATGTCTCATCCTAGTGCAACATCTAGGATAACAAGGCCAATAAGAAGTTGATTTTAAGTCAATAATATTCACTATTCCTGCTGTTTGCTTCTATTTCACTCAGCTTAGGCACTGACAGACCAGTTTCCAGTTATAGACAGGTTGTCATAATGCTGCTGGACACTGGAACATGATATTAAAGCCATATGAAGAAATGTCAATCCTAGTAGTCAGCGACATTTCACTTCCAGATTAGTAAAACAGATATAAGATGAAGGGATAACAAAGCCTTGACTCCCAATACTTGTCTAACTTGAAATAATTAATGTCCATCCACAATATATAATTCATGCCCATTTCTCCTGAAGATTTATAGAGCTGGAGAAGGAATTCTAAGATTGCAAATCCAACTTCTCAACATTTGGTTTGCATGGGTAAAATTGCTGTTACCAATAGAGCTTTTCATAACTTAAAGAAAATTGAAACCAGAATCATTCCTTATACTATGATCCTAACACACTATGCTTAAGTTGTGAAGAGGTCTCATATGGTGACCTGCAAAGAAGACAAAGTCAGTTCCTAATCATGAAATGTTAGATTGGCATGTTCTTCCAATTGTTAATGCTAATGAAGATCTCCTGAAGGATCAGTATTAAGCTTTAACAAATGATTTGGAGAGATCTTCAAAGTTAGAAAGAGATCAGAAGTGATACGGTTATTCATATAGCTGGACTTTTGTTTGCCACAGCAGCACCACGAGTGCATCAACAGGAACACAGCCAAGTCAACAACTTCAGAGTTGAAAATGTGATGGTGTCTCTTGACCAAAAGATCTAGTGGAAGAAGCAAAACATCTCCACTTAGAGAGAGAAAAAATGCCTAACTACAATACATTGTTCTAAAGAACCCCTTCATCTCTTTGATCTTTCTACAAATGCAAATCAGTGCTTTCAATGTTTGAGATCTCCTTTTAATAAACAATATACTGAATGATGCAGCAACGGCCATATAGGTCTTCTCCCTGAAGACAATAGAGAGCCTTTACTGGGAACCAGCTTATGTCCACAGTGAGAAAGACACAAGGCTGTAACGAAAAGCCCTAGGGACATGGTTCCCAGCCCTGTGTTCTTCTACTTAGACAACATTTTCTATAAGTATTTATGAACAGAGGATTTAAAGTACTCAGGCTGTGGGTCAATGGGCACATACTCTGGTAAGAGTGGATATTAAAAACAGTTCACAGTAGAACGTTGCACAAAATCATAGCAAGGTAGGTCTCTCTCAACCTCACTGTAGTCTTTCCTTGACTTTCAGAAGATAGCTTTTATGTGGTTGGGTCAAGAGCAGATAATATGCTATGAAATAAAATTTGCTAATCTTATCTATGTTATCTAGCCAAAGAAGATCATTCCACAGATGGTCAAGTCGGCTTCTAACTGATCTTGATCTCCCCTGAAACTCCTAGGATACCACATCTCGCACTGCTTTCAATATTTCTTATATTCCACAGACAATCTTACATCAGTTGACCATCATGGTGAAGAATCAAAGACTACAGTTATCTGCTCAAGTTCTTCCACTTCCAGTCAATTTGGAATTCATTGCAAACATAACAGTGCCTTTTATTAGGGATACATGTAAATGGTTTTCTGACTCTGTGCTATTATTTTATCAAGTGTCTCATGTTGAAAACAAAATAATCCATCAGTATGTGGGATTAAGTATATCACTCAAAAAGAAAATTATTTTACTGCTTTTTAAAACAACCTTTCCAGTATCCCATGCCCTGAAAGACAATATTTTATCACAAATATTCCCTTTTGCAAAGAAAGAATTTCTTTGATCTCTTTGCTACAGTTAATTGATACATTTTGGCATGTCAGGGAACCAGGGTGGGGGAAACAAGGATAATCAGCCTGAAATTCTAACAAAGGTCTGAGAAAACCCTTTCTCCCTTTACATCCTGTACTTATTCTTTCCACGCTGGTCCTGAAAACAAAAGACCAATTTTCAAGGCAAAGAGCACCTAGGGGGACATTATAGGCCAAAGTATTTATCTTCTTAAAGTCTTCTTTCACAAATTCAAACCAATGGGTAATGTTAATTAAGCTGCATGAAAACCTTCTAAACATATTCCCCTCATTAAAGAATTACACCAACAAGCCACTGGTACATACTGCTGCTCTTTAAGAACGTACAAAAAAAGGCTGCAAGTCTTGATACAAAGTTTGCTAACACTTTCAGACATTCCCCATATAAAAACTGCAGGACTCGAGTCCCAGTTATCAGAAGTCCCATTCTGGAAGCTAATGAAATGCAGACTTGGGCTGCTAGAGGGAGCATGCAACAGTAATCATGCTAAAGAACTGTTAAGGGAGGCAGATATATTGCCTTGCCATTGTATCTATTTAGCAGTCCCACCCTAGCCTGTCTCTACATTAAGATAGTTCAGAAATGGGAAGCCCTCTTTTAATCAGCTAAATGAAGTGCGCAGTCAACAGGGTGCATTAAAATGTTGCTCTTTAAAAGTAATAATAATAATTTAAAAAGAAGAAAAAAGTAAGCCTGTGTGAACATGCTTGGGACCCATAATGCAGCGCTTAAATGATCCCATGATCCCTTCTATGCGCCAAGCCTGAGGATGGACTGTGACCATTGGGGTGCTGCTGCCCTGGCCTGATTTACTACGGCTTCTGCTTCAAGTGGTCGTCAAAGCAAGTTCAGGCACGGTTCATCATTATTATTTCATCAATTAAATGCACTATGCTCAGCTGGCAGTCAGTGAAGTAGGCTGTCACAGATGCATCCAAATCCAGGTCAGTGGCGGGCTTTATGCTTCCAAAATACATATATGCATTCACTGCAGAATGAGATATTCCGTACTAATAAAAATAGAAGTGGTAGAAAAAAACAAAATCAAAACCTTAAGATCTAGCAGAAGTTAACCAAGAGGGAAATAGCACACTTCTGTGTGTGTCTCTTGTCATTCATTGGAAACACTTTATCTTCTTGGACTCAAAGAAATTTCCATTTGGCAAAAATTCAATAATTGACACTACCCCAAAAAATAAAATAAAATAAAATAAAATAAAAGCCTTTGCTTCAGAAGGTTTGGAAGGAATCCTAGGCATCTGAGGAATTTGTTCACCCTCAGAAATCTTATTGTTTGGTTTGAATGCAAGAGACAAATGAAGGATAGTGCCCAGTCACTGGAATGCCCTCTAACCCTTACCGCAACCCAGAGCCTCTGCTGCAGGCAGCTTTGCTCTCTGGGAGTGCTGATAAAGGTGCAGTGACCTCAGCAGACCTCAGCCGCACAGGTTTTCTTCTCCTTTGAAACAGCCATCCAAAAAACTCCTTTAAGCTGTGTCAACGTAACTGAAGAGAAATTCAGCCATTGCTACTATTTTAAAAGCACATCCTTTCTTTAGTCCAGAGCCAATTTTTATACAGCCTCGGTCACACAGACACGTGAGTGGTCAGCACTGCTGGCCTTTGAAATCGAGCAGCTTTGGAGCTGCCTTATATTAGTTTACTGTCTGTTCTTCCAGGCTGACAATGATTTCTTGAGGCATCATTTGGATCACAGAGACTTTTCAAAGAAGTTGTGCATATTTTGCACCTCTGTTCTGCTAGCTCATGTCATGGACATTTTCATTTGTTCTAAGTCATTATATGCGTGGCTTTATACAACACTGACTGTAGGGGTGGGTAACAAATACGTTTTCTTTTTGTAGGTTCTCAGCTGACAAATAGCTACTATAAATCTTGGTTCTCCATCTTAGACATAAGGATTTAGCCCTCATTTTCTTCAAAAATGTCTACTGGAAGACATTACAGAAAAAAAAAATGGGTGTATCCCTCCTTGCAGGGCAGCCAATGAGTGAACATCCGAAGCAGGAGGAGGGGAGCACTGCCAGCATTATTCAACTAAAAGCCCAGCCCACAAGGCTGACGGGACTTCATGTGATCTTGAGCAGCAGATTAATCATCACTGCAACAGCAGAAAGGCAAGCCAAAGAGGCCCTGCTCTGCATTGCTAAAGAGGCTCGGGATTATTTTTTTTCCAAGTAGTGAGATAATCGATACCAAATATGACAATAATCAATAATGCTTCTAAACCTAATTACAAGCCATTCTCCACTCATACTAAACTGTCACTATCATTAATAAAAGTGTAAGCAGTCTGATCTTGCTCCACTTTCAATCAATAGATTTCAATGGGCGCAGCTAGAGTTCCCGGTCAGAATATTTTATTGTTTCTCGTTTATTCTTTTTCTTCTATATAAATGAATGGCATTCACTGCCTTTCTCCCAATAGATTTTTAGCCACCAGAAAAATTCTGGCCAGAAAAAAATATTTATATTTAAAATTAAAATAATGAGTGCAATAACTTGTGTGGAAATAACATGGCAGCCTTTTCCAAGCATGCATCTCAATGCATTTGCATGTTAAATCATATTCTAAAGCACATATGGACTACCCTCAAGTACAGGTGGGGAAACTGAGGCCAGAGACATGTGATAATTTGCGTACAATTACAGAGGAGGGACTGGAAGTTCCATAGTTGGACTGTGGGTTATACTGCACAGTGTTTCACTTATGGTACTATTTCAATAAGAGTCACTGAAGTCACTGAGAGCCCTCCCTTTTGCTTACAATCATGTTTACTTGTACACTTTCTAGCTTAAGTCAAAGCCAAATTTGAGCTTTGTTCACAAAATCTGAGTGCGATCCCTCTGGGAAGAGAGTAAGGAAATCAGGATCCTCTACTCCAGCTCCTACCAGAGTAAGTATCTAAAGAAGATAAGATGTGTTGTAATAATTAAAGCTATAGACTGCTCTCACTAGGCTGCCCATGTGCAAGTGTCAGAAATAACCAAAAGATCAATACAAAACCCACGGAAAACAAAAAGCTACAGATCTTCAAGAGATGTTGGCAGTTGCAGTCTCTGAAAGACAGAGATGCTTCTACATACAGTTCCCAATTTTCTTGACCTCCTTCTTGACCTACGTACAGCTTCCAGTACCTCTGGAGATACCACAGAACCACTCTCCTCTCTGTCTCATCCTCCTAGCATTCATCTCAAGTCCTACAGCTCTATAACAGGACCAAAAAAGACTTTCAAAAACTAACTGAACATAACTTTTTGTGTTTCAGCATCATTTTGAATCACAAGCTAGGAGAAAAAAAGCACCTAAGAGAAGGCCTTCTGTCAGGCTCTGCATTTTCCAGTAGCACCCCCTACCCAAGCTCTGTCCAGCTCTACCACCTGCCGCCCTAGCCAGCTGACCAACAGTGCATGAAAATGAAATAAGACATAAATTCTGTGAGATCTCTCACTAAGTAAGAGACAAAATAGGTATGAAATGTGAGCTGAAAACCTCTGGAATCAATAGGATTGGCCTCCCCAAGCCTGTATCTTACCCATCCAGCATAGCACCTCTTTTAATATATTATTAATTTATTCAAAATTGCATTAATTAACATCGTGCTGAGGAAAAGTTTGTGATATTAAGTTTCACTTGCTTAAAATGCACTCTTTCAACTAAGTTGACCCACCTACTCATTGCTGTAGTACACCCCAGCTACAAACACCCCAATGAAAAAATGGCATGATAAAATGACATGCAGCACAATTACCAGTCAGGGGTTTCAGAACAAGTGTCTATTCCTTGACAAAGCATTCCTGAATACCTAAGGCTTTATTGGAGTTGCAGTATTGGTGTTTTCAGGGTGGCTAAGAATATGGTTCATTTTTCTCCATTTAAAATTCATTTTACTATTCATGTAAAAATATATTATCACACTAGTCTAGAAATCATTTCATTATAAAAGTAGCTAACTGCATTGTTTCAGGTTATAATAAAAGTTTGTGCTAATTTTTATTATAAATGTGGGTAACTTAAACTGTAACATCTTGGGACTGGAGCTATCCTTTTTATTCTGTTTCTTGACAACTCTGGACTGTGACTAAGATTCATAGGAGTTGCCCCAGTATTCATGAAGTAACAACAAAAAAGTAGCAGTTCTGAGCTTCCATTATTTGTGTTTAAATGCCATAGTCAATACCATTGCGTATCACTGATATAGTGTAAGAAGATATATCACAGGAAATGAATTCACACTTTCTCCTATCTGAAGAGATAGCACAAACACAAAAATAAAAATAAACAAAGGACAAAAGCCTTCATGTGTTTTGAAACAAATTAAATTAATCAGAGGTAACACTGCAAATAGTAAAATGTAATAATCTTAGCAGTATGATTAAAACCAGGAATTTCATGAATGTAGAATTCAGAACACCTATATGGCTAAATATTGCAACTACATTCTAAAACATGCTTGATACACTTTTAAACTTTAATCTTTTAGCTTTACTTTTGTGTATGCATAATAGCTATTTCTGGGATAATTGCAACAACTATGCAATGTTTTATGTATTTTGAAGTGCACAGTAGATAACAATGTACATTAACTTGAATGCTAACATCATTAATTTGCGTGAACACAATGAGCTATGTAACATTTGAATTGGCATCCACAGCCTTTAGCATTAGTTAAGTAGCTGCACTCAAGATAGTAAAGGATTATAAAACAGAAATCTAGTTATTTCATTTCAGTCTACGCTAGAAAAAGAAATATCTGTTGGTTCAGAGTTCAGCTGTTCCATGTTTTTCAAATTTCACAGCAAAAAATGCAAATCATTGTCTCAAATCTGAATACCCTGTCTTGTGACAAATTGCCCAAAACTCTCACGTACTCTGTTTTTTATTTATTTTTACATAAATGGATTTCTAGTGGCATTAATTTTGCAAAAGTAAAACAGAACTGAAACTCAATTAAAAAAAGAGCTATTCCAATCTTTTAGAAAAAGCATACATATAATACCTATGGAAACTGCATATTAAACACAGAAGAAATAGAAGTAAAATACACATTAAATGTTCAACAGAATGGCTTCAAAACAGCAACTCCTGTCTCCAAGATGAGAACACTGATGTAACTATGCTTAGTTAGGGAATTTTTTGGGCTTCCTGGGCAAATAATGGACTCTAATCTCAGTTATTCGCGATGAAAAGAAGGCAAAGTCATAAAATGGCATTAAAGGCACATTATCTGCCAATACAGCCTGCTCCAAATGTGATTATTACTTGTAGAACATCAGCTTTAACAAGAAACCCATTTGAAATCACTAGACTTTTTTTCATTAGTGTTTGTTCTGCCATAAGTCAGTTACTCACGATGCCTGCATCCCTCTTGTTCTTAATAGCATCTGAGAGGCTGCAGTCACAGAGGAGATGTGAGCAGTATAATACCTGGCAAATAGCTTGGGTGCTCCATATGGGTCTCCTAATGTATAGGGAGAGCTTTCCTTCCTGTGGCCAGTGAATCTTACTGAAGATGGGTCAAATTAAAGACTAATTTGAAAGTGCCTGTTATTTACCAGTGTAGTCTCTTGGATGTCAAATGCAAAAAAACTTTCTTAACAATTCAAGAGTGCCTGGTTACCAGTCTTTCATATATTATATACATACACAATTGTATTGTTATTGTTATTTACATGTTTCCAGGACTACATCTAAATTCTTTATCCAGGGAGCATTCTCTACACCACTGCTGGTCAGAACTCAAAGCAGAAGCTTGAAAAGACAGATCTTTTCTTAGACCTCACTCCATTCTTCCGGTGCAGACTTGCTATGTGCAATAAATATGGGAAAGATGCAAACTTTGTATGGACTGTCATGCAAAAGCTATACGTAATAATATTTACTCAGTGACTTTATTTTGGGTGTAAGATTACAGGGCCTGAGTTTTATAAACTATCAAGTATCTACCCTTTCAAGATTAAGCATACAAATAGGTTTCTACTAACCAGTTCGCACTGCAGTGACAGCCTACTATCCAGACAATGTAGCCCATCTCCTCCCAACACTCCATGTTCCTCTCTCTTCCTTGCCAAGCACTGCAAGTCAGTCAACCTTATGGCCAGCACGCATGAATGTTGTACACAACATGCAAAAGCTGAGCATCCTAAAACTCAGTGCTTCTGCAGATCGATCATGTCCACGCTCACCCCATGCTGTGGACAGAAGCTGCATGCAACAGCATAGCTACTAAAACATTTCAGCCACTGAAACATTTAATCCCTTTCCAAAATCCCAAGGGTGAGTAGACAGTATTGTAGACTGACTGTACAGCATGGACCAAGCTTTTACAGCCATATGCAAAACCAAACAAAGGAACACAACCACCTGCAAAGAGGGGCATTCACGTAGTGACATTCTTGGTCTAAACACTGCAAGTGCATAGGGCTAAGCCTGTATTTACAACAAACTTTATGGAAGCTCACAAAATCTGTAAGTGTGATTCTGACCATCCATACGTAGGGAGAGTAGGATCTGGGGAAGTGGAAACAGTTGGTTCAGCTGTACTGAACAACCTCCTAGGCGACAGCACCCAAAAACTGACCCTGCCAAAAAATCCCATCAGCTTGCTTCTATTCATGTGGCAGCAGAAGTGTCCTAGGCCTTATCAACCTATCTGCAGCGTGGGGTCCCAGGAATTCTCAGAGCAGAATCCAGCCTAAATGGCTGCATTTTGGAAGAAGACACAGTGTTTTGGATGATGCTATCCTTTTGATATGTTATCGTTTCAGCCAGAAGAGAAAGATGAAGCACAAAATGTTGCCATCATGTGACAACATACCTCCAACTCACTCCCCTTTGCAGCTAGTACTGGTTGAAGAAATTAGATGGAGACCAGGATCCTTCTTTCTGTCAGCGAATAAAAGCAGCACCAACTGGGACTTGATCATCCTGCATCAGGAGTGGACTGTTTTAATGAACCATACTTCCATAGAAAAAGATTCCAAACAACTAACGTAACTCTTGAGATCCCAGAGCTGTCTTACAGAAGACCAAACTGAAAGAAGTTAAGAGGACTTTGCATGCTATCCTCAAGCACAATTAGAGTATGTTCATGAGCTACACACACACAAATGAAGAGGGACAGTCTCTGAAAATACTATAGGAAAGCAAGCACGAGTGCACCACTCAATAATGACACCAGGGTTACTGTCACTTTAACAAGCTTCTACTATAGTGCTATTATCATTCAAAGCTCCTTATCACGCCAAGTGCAAATATTATGACTAGCTGAACATCTAGAGTAATCATTGCCGTAACTGTGTACGTATATTTGTATTTAATATTGAGGGCTGTTGCTGTCACCAGGCTATAAAAACCAAACTGGCATTAACATCAGCACTGAGGATTTGCATAACGCTGACAAGGATAAAGACTGGCACACTGCTTGATGTGCACTGCACAGGCAGATTCGTTGCAGCGCGGAGCAAATGGCTGACCAGCACAGGCCAAGATTAGAGGCTTTCTCAGCAGATGTCAGCTTGACAGCTGACCGAATAAAAAGGGGCACAGCAAATGATCACTGCTCAGCAGAGTTCGAGCCCTGTGCAGAAAGCTAGAAATGCTCCTGTGGCTCCCTAACTTGGTGACAAAAAAGAATCTGAGTTGAAACTCTGAAATCTCTGGCCAATAGTTTCCTCATTCTGCTGCTCCTTTGGGTGGGAGGCCCTGCAAGGATGGGCCTCTCTCAGATAGGCCTGCTAAAGCTGCCATATGAGTTACAGCACACTGGCACCAGACAGATGCTTTATTTTTCAAAAGAGATCTACCAATTGTTTTTTGGTAGGTTTTCAAGGAATTGAAATTCCTGACTGCATCTTAATCGAGGCCCATAGGTGCTGGTTAACATTAACTGGGACTCAAGATGATTGCGCTGTGCTCCACCTCTGCCACAAAGCTACTGCTTGCAGAGTGCTCAGGGGCTTCCAAGAGAAAAGTGAAAGAAAAAAAAAATTGCAGTTTTGAAAACCCACCTATTGTCAGTGTACATAAAGCAGGACCATCTTTTGCTGGAATGTGGTGGAAACACCATCCCTGAAGGCTTTCAGTGTCAGCCTGGACCAGGTTCAGAGAAACCTGATCTAACAGTGGATGTTTCTGTTTATTGCAGGGAAGTTGGACTAGATGACCTTTAAAGGTCCCTTCCAATTCTCAGGATTCTATGTGCACGGGTGGCCAAAAAGAGCAGACATCATAGAAATGGAGAATGGGGGCAGCAACTGCAGTAAGGTCCCACTTTTACAACTTTCTTTATTGAAATTAGTGCAAACCTGACTTAAACATGCAAAGGTCTTGTGAAGTACTGGAAAAAACTTGTGTCAAATTTCTGTCTAAGTTAAATCCACTGCTTTATACCAGAGGCCCCTGTCATTAGCTAAGCTCTGATCACAAATTAGGTAAAAGTTGAGGATTCAAGTTCTTACAGAAGCAAAATGTCCTCTGAATTAATTTATGGTAGGATTACAGAACCATATATCCACAGAGAAATTATGGATGTGTGACTGCCAGTGCAACAACTACCATTATCAGCAGCTTCCATTTTGAGGAACTCACTCTGCAGAAGGAAATATGCACACAGTAAGACAGACAGATTTAAACATAAGAGGAAGGAGCGTATGTGCTGCAGCATTGGGTATCTAAAAGGGAATACGGGCTCTGTGTCACAGAAATACAGACTTCTTCTGGCCAAATTGTTTATATCTTGCTTTTCACTGGCACTAAATTCATCAGCATGGAAGTAGAAAGTTGACACCTCTCATTAGTGGCATTAATTTTTTCTTAAGTGATGTTAAATCGTAAACCAGATTTTGCAAATTGCTACTTGCATCATTTTAGCTGGTATGAAACAAACTGAATGATTCATAACAGTGACACTAATCAAATTCAGGGAAGCCAGGACACCCCTTGCTCTTGCTTGCTAACTGGGAAACAGTGCGAGAGAGGGCAGAAGGATGCAAGATAAAAGTTAAAGAGGAAGAAACTGAAGTCAGCAATACTCTGTGTAGCTATGCTATACAGAGAAAGCAAGCTGACAGATCTATTGTCCTAGAAAATGGGAGAATTTGCAAAAGTTTCCAATGCACAACTTCAAACAAGCACATTCTCAGGTGTAATATATTAGAACACAGCTATGCTTTGCAAATGTTTTAATATACTTGAGTCTTTTGGATATGCACATGGATGCTTTCAGTGTTAAAACACAACTACATCATTTCCAATGACTTTGGGTTCATAACCACAAGTATGAAGTAACTAGCACGGAAGTAACTAGCATTAGAAAATAATAACAAGTGGAATATTTCTTATTCCAGAACAGTAGCAAATGCCTGCTACCAAGAGCTACCTCCAGACACTTATAGATTTTTACTCTTTTAAAATTAGGTAGATAAACCTACACTGAACATAGCCCTCATTCAATTTTCTATGCAACTGCATACGTAATTTTTATGCATCAGCCTACGTCTTTTCTACGTGGTCTAAGGTACCACTCAGTGTGACCTTGCATAGGACACTGTGTATCCAACAACACTAGAAGGTGGAAGAGGAAGAAAAATGGTTCTTTTAAATACTAGGCACATTCCATTCCATTGAAAAGGACATTTTAAATCAGGGTTTCCTAACTACAATAGTAATTGAAATTTAACAGGGCAAGTATTGTACAGTGAACACTGTTAAGTATGTTTTATATAAAGATTAGATGTAATAAGACACTTGTCATATATTCCACAACTGCCAAATGATTTTTAAAAACAGATTTATTGAGGGTGACCATCTGTGTAAAAGACTGTACGACCTGTAACACTGTAGTTAAAGAAACATTATCAGCTTCAAAAAACAGTGAAATTACTTTATCTATTATAGCTACAAATGATGACTAGCTCTGTTACAACCGAACTGCGCTAGCAAAAGAAAAACCATTCCCTGTATTTTTTTTTAAGTTAGCTCCAGTGTACATTTGACAGCAGTTTGCATCTAGATGAGTTCAGAGCTTTACTCGTGATTAGTTGTCTCAGACAGCAGCTATCTGCGGCTGCTACGCTCATATCCATTTACTTCCTCTTGGCAAATGACTCTTAGAAGCATCGCTGGAGATAAAGAATAAAGCTTTCACGTTTTAGAAGTATGTATTTTAACTCAAGTGGAGCCTCTATTTTTAAGGACGATTCTATCAGGAAGTTCTATATATCAATATCAAAGACTTAGAAATTTCTAGTTACTGTGCTTCATACTCATGCTGAGATTATATACATATAAAGAAAAAATATAAGTATGCCTATGTACACCTACACACAGGCTTGCATACAAGCAAAAATTAATATACATAATTCAGCTACGAAATCCAAGATCCAACTTCATACTTCAATCAAGATTCTACCCTGGGTGGCAGAGGGACTGTCATTTGGCAAAGGAACTAAGAGAAGATATAATTGTGAAGATGAACTGAGCTGGTTTGGTTTCTCCAAGCATTCCACCAGCTCTCTGTAATGAATACTGCAGGCCATGGCAGACCCTTAATACAAAAAAATTCAGGAATAAAAGTAATATTTTTAAAAAACGTACTTTTAAATAGCTTGGCATGAGGCTGCTTCTATTTTCAAATTTTAGGCATGTCTCTCATTTTGTATTTCTTTCCAGTAATGAAAACTTATGCTCTTACACCTGAGAGCTTTCAAGGAAAGAGTTGCCAGTGTTGCCACTACAAATGTACACTGTCAGCATGACACCATTATCACCTCTTCTTAAATTAATACCAGGCAGTTTACTCCAATTCAAGCTTATGTTCTGAAACAATCAGTTTAATAGTCTATGCAGGTGCACTGCCAAAATCAAGACAGATACAACAGCAAAGCCGTATGTCTTTTCTAATGTCTCATTTTAAGTTACCTTTAATTCTGCAAATCCAATTTTTCCATATTTTCAGCTCTTCGTAACAAGATTTACACCTCCTATTCCTCTTCTCCTTCATTATAACTTCATGTTTCAGCTGATCAATAAACATCCCACCTTCCACAATTCCAGGAAATTTTCTACGGGCTGCTGTCCTGACGTAGTTTACATGCTAATGCTCTGAGGAAACCAGGCATTCACAGATGGCTTTAAACTCATTATGTCGACCAGCTAACTATAGGCATGTAAGGCTCAAGCTGGAGAAAAATATACTGTTTGCATAGGGAACATGCAGGAAAGCTTATATACTATATAAAGATACATTGTGCAGCTCCTGTTCACTACAGCTGCAAAGCCACATGCATAATTATTTCAATGAAATCTCTTCTGCTGACTAGGTAGATACCACAGAGACAGTGCAGCTGTTAGAAATAAGGTCCAGATCCATAAACACATCCATAAACCTTTGATTTCAAGGGGCTATTAGCTGCAAAATGTCTCTATGGATCTGCGCAGAAGTCAGGAGAGCTTTTCCCACCTATGACTTCACATGACTCTTGGTCACATCACTTAGCCTCATCATTTATCTCTCCCACCTGTGAGCAGAGGAAAGGGGGGACAAGTATTCTCTACAACAAGGGCTTGGGGAGTTTGGTATTAATTTGTTTTTATTAATTGCTTGGAGAGCTGAGGAAGAGAGGGAAGCTTAAAAGCAAGTGTCATTTTATTAAAGGCATTTGGAAGACAAAAAGTGGGACAACTCCTGTAATCCTGAAGGAAGGATCCCAGCTGGGAAAGGGAGCACAACGAGAGGCAGCACTGTGGCAGAGCTGCCATCAGGCTTGCAAGTATTCAGCCTTCTTCCTTTATTCCTTCCTGCTGCACATTCCCTGTATCTCAGGTACTACTCAGATCTATTTCATTTCATACTGTGTACTTCTCCCAACCTCTGTGATTCCTTTTTCCTCGAAGAAGATGAGCCAGGGCTGCGCCTGCTGCAGTTCATTGCAGGCTCTAGTCCTTCCTGGTGCTGAGCTCTACGGCCACAAAAGTTAGCAAGCTCTGAGGATGTTCCAAGCTCTGCAGAAGGGCAGAATCCCACCCTCAGAGAAGAAATTCAGCAAACAAATTGCTTCTGACAACACAGGTTAGCTGATAATTCCTTACCTGCTGTGCAGTTTCCCTCATCTTACTCTGCAACCTAACAGCTGACCTGGAGAACCGTACAAGGTACAAGTTACTCAGCAGGCTCTCAGGGACATCGCAGAACAGAAAAATCCTCCAGCGCTCAATGTTAGCAGAGCAGCCACAAGGGACGTGTGATCTGCCAAATGAAACATCCTCAAACACAGCCTTATTGGTACAGGACACAAAACATCTCATCTCCAGAGTGACAAACCAGTGCCCACGTTCTATTTTTTTCTAATTAATATTTGACTCACAACTCCAGCCGGCTAGAAATACATACACGTTCCTAAAAGACTTGATAGGCATAAAGTGACTGGTCACGCAGTATTAGCTACTAAGTCCTTTCTTATAGAGCCAGCTGTCCAGAAATCTAATGTTTTTCATGGGCAATTCTAAAGGTTCAACCCTGGAATTTGCTGGCTTTTGCTATCTATTCTAATAGCCAGCAACTGTGCTACACCTTTAAACGATCCCTTTTGCTGCAGCCTATCATGTCCGCCAACTGATAGAAACGCTTTGTAGAGACTGCAAACCCCCATTTTGAAACAAATAAAACACATGTACAATAGCATACAATGTACGTTTAGGAGAAGCCCCAAAACATTTGCCTTGTACAAATTCGTATTTCTAGCTTATCTGTCCCCAAACAGCCCACAGACGGTGTGCAGGTCTATATTAATACATACCATAATTCAGTTTATTCTGGATGACTGATAATGGGATTACCGTTCATACCAAAAGGAAGACATCCAAAATTGTATCAGTTTATTCCTAAGGAACAGAATGATTGTCACAGCCTAATATGTTTATTGTCATGAGGCTGAACCAGCAGGGTTAGCTCTACACAGTGCCGGAAAATGAGAGGATATGATTGTGTCACAGGATTCACAGTCAGGGTTTGATACAGCAACTGTCTATAAAAAAAGGACACCCAACATGACAAGTGATTCTCTTTGAAACGGTACCTGTAATTTACAGGAACGTTTCATAATCTTCTAACTAACAAAGCAGGGAATACGAGGTGGTTTATAGACACATAAATGGTAGCTCCCGAATGCTCACTCCCCTCCCTACTTCCTACTCTGTCTGCAAATGGCAACTGAGTTTCTACGTTTTTCTGCACAGGTGGGGTGGGCCTGAGCACCACATCTGGGTAGGTCATTTCTTCCCTATGGGTCACAGTTCCCCAAAGGGTTTTACTGCAGCTAATCCCACCCTGAGAAGCATCCTTTTGCTACTAATCCTGACACTTCCAGCCCTCCCCTCGAGTTGTACAGAGATCAGAGGCTGGCCAGACAGGGAAGCCAGGTTTCCCTCTCACCACAGTCAGAGCCTTCAGAAGTCAAAGGAGAGACTGCTGGTATGTAATAGGACTTTAAGGAGGGACTGGTGGTATGTAATAAGACTTTAAGGACAGAGCTGATTGGCAGAACCAGGGATGATGAGCTGGACTGTAACCATTTCCACGGAAAATGAGAGGCCTACTATAGGGACTGTCAAGCATCAGCTACACTAGGATATATTTTACCACTTTAAACTTCACTGCAAAAGCCTTGAAAAGTCACAGATTACGCTAGCCACAGCAGACTTCATTAAGAAGCAATGCCACAGGGAAGATATCACCAGAAGGAGAACTAAGAAGCACCACAAAGGTAAAGCACCCTCCTATTTCAATACTGTACCGCAGAAAAACATCTGTCAAACAGTACTGCAGACCGAAGTAATCAGTGCAACTAATTATCACTAATTGTAATATAGTTTCTGTCTTGCTGCTAATACATTTAGACTTGCTAATCAAATCAAACCATTCCACCTTGCTGTGCTGCTTTCAAATAAACATTTCAGCAAGGATAAAAAATGAAGCTTTGTTCTCTCTTGTTGTTGTTGTTATAGCTGTCTGGAGAGGCCAGTGGCTTTTTTCATTTATTTCACACAGCGACAAAAGTAGTAGGAATGCCATCAGGAAGACAACTTGGTACAGTGAGAGGCCTAGTTTAAGAAGCAGAGCACAGGTGAGCAGCCACATGCACAGCCCTGCACTGCCTGGCGGCCTCCACTGCTTTTGGCCCAAATGAAGGGGAATGACACAGAAAGATAGGGAAGTGTTGTGGGTTTAGTAAACTCTTGAAACAGACGTAAAAACCCTGGATTCGGTTTCCAGCTCTGCTGCAAACTTTTGAGTGCAACTTTGTCTGCCTTGCTAAATACCTCTGTGCCTCAGTTGCTTATCCAACGAAGCGGTATTGCAACAGGTTTTTATCTAAACTGTAAGCTCTTCAAGATAGAAATTGTTCTCCAGTGTGTGTCTGTGCCTGGATTAACACAAAGAGAACCCTAGTGGGCAACCCTAGCAGGCTTCTGGAAGCCCTTTTAATAGAAATAATTAAAATATGATTTTCAGGACTGAAATTACATTTGCAAATAGATGATCCTTCTTCACCCTGATAAAAATTAATGGAACTTTGGAACACACAAGGAAGTCCACCTACTCCCTTGTGTGAAGCCAATAGCTTTCAGAGGGAAAAACAACTTTTTGCACTGTGTCACAACAGAAATAAATGGTCTCAAAATGCTATCATCTGTAAATATGCACTCACTTAGCTTTCACTGCAAAACGTTAGCTGCTATTTTCATATATGTAAATGCAGAAAATACCACAGTTATTGTAACAATGGAACTGCCTTTGAATATTTAGCAGCTCCTCAAAAAGCAATAACCAAATTAACTTGCAGCTAACATTGGTTGCCAATTTAGCACTAACGTTTGACATTCCCAACAATGAAGAAAGAAAACAACTTAATATTTCATACTGAAGAGTGCCTCAGATTTTAATTAATTTTTCGTCTTTGAACTTTGGTAACAGCTACTTATAGCAGAGTTTACAAAGGCCATTTAAAATCGTGATGTTGATCTAGAAATCAATGCATCTTCACAAAAGGCAACTCATTAGGAGTAAACATTCCTAAATGCCGTTTTCCACGCACAAGATGTAGCACCTGGAGGCTACTGAAGTGAACAGTTGTGAGGATGGGGGAGGTTAAAATCATGACAATGTGATCAAAAATAGCTGAACATAAACATTAAAAATATAGACAAAAAATTATCTGAATATAGACATTAAAAAATACTGATCTGGCTGAGAATAAGTAAGTAAAAATCAGAGCCTACATTCTTTTAAAACGATTCTTTTGGAATGAGAAATATCTGAGGAAGCCCAAGTCTCTTCTGCAAGAGGCACCGTCATTCCACTAGGTAAAAGACACGCAGAACATATAGCAGAAATTACCTGGCAAGTTGCAAACTAATTCTGTAAAGTGCTTAACTGCACTTCACGAGATGCTACGCGTCTTCAAATGCCCTCTCATTCAGCAGGAATGTGATGCATGCATCACTGTCATGACTGACAAGAACAAAATAAAACCTGTGGCTGTGGACAGTTGTGACAACTCACACTATTATCCTATTCACAGTAATATACTAACATGCTATCTATGCCCTATCCCTGGAAGTGTTCAAGGCAGGGTTGGATGGGATTTGAGCAACCTTGTCTACTGGGAGGTGTCCCTGCCAATAGTATGGGAGATTGGAATCAGATGCTCTTCCAACACAGACCATTCTGCGATTCTACAACCCAGCACTTTGGAGCACCTGAAGGAAGTCTCAGACAAATATATCAAGTATACTTGAGGAGCTGCAGGAAAGGAAAGGGATCCAAGAGGCTTTCTGAATGGCAGGATTAATGTCCAACGGTTTTGTGAATTGCTCAACCTGCCAACTGCACTTACCTGCTGGCCCCAGTTAGGAAGCAAAAAATTCAAGTTCTCATGCTATCACCAGAATATGCTTAGAAGGAAATTAAAGCTGAGGGGTACTAGGGTGTATGATCAATGTTATGGAAAAGCTTTTTCCCAGAACAAAAGAAGCAAAGATAGAACTTCACCAAACTTTCCATCTAGTCATAAAGTTCTTGCTTCCAGCCCACCAAGATCATTTAAAGTCTATGAACCAAGCTACAGAACCAATATTATACTTCAGCAAATCACACAATTTCCAGGTAATGCATGTTTTTTTTACATAGTCTCTATGTTTCAACACCAACAAAATATGCACCATTGAGAAAAGAAACATTTCAACAATATAAATTCTGAAATGAAGTAAAAACTTTCTCTGGTACAGGATCCTGCACTGCATCAGGAATGTATTCAACGTATGGTGTTATGGAATTGAAGCTATTCTATTGGGCTTTCAGAAGGAGTCAGGACTGTGGATGACAGTTCGGAGATGTGTAAGTACAAAGAAGTTGTGTGGGAAGGAGCGTGAACCTGCACAATACACATTTGTCATCTCTAACAGATTTCCAGCTACAACTTGAGCACCAAGAGACATCCACGGATTTTGCGTGACTTATTGAAGTTGTTTGCAATTGACGATTATCGCGTTGATTACATCAATGTGTACATTAAAAACTCTATTCTGAGGAGACAAAATATGGATAATATTCTTCATTTGAATTTTCTGTGATAGCTCACGTAAAAATTAAGCATAATTTCACTAATACAGGTATAAATAAGATTCAGTTAACTGCTCCAGAACATTGTATGAAAGAAAACAACCAAATTGAAAGATTTTACATGACAGGTCTGTGGGGATTAATCCACTATGTGGCAGTCTGCAAACCTACCAGTGATAATATCAAGCATGTCACATGTTTCCTAGTTGTAAAATGTTGCCATTGCATTATATGTGATATAGTCTGTCATGTACCATAAAATAGAACAGTCCAATTCTGCTTTCGTAAAGTACAGTTTGTGCCAATTTGCAGACATAATCCTGTACAGAGGTCTTGCCAATCAATCTGTAACCTGGGGGAAATAAATAACAGTATTTTCAAGGGTGTAAGGTTAGATGTGGGCTGAATCAGCTTCCTCAGCTGGCTAATCACCTCACTGCAAGTGTCATGCCGCTGAAAGGTAGAAACAGGGCATATCCTCACTTAAAATATTACCCCAAAATATGAATGCTTCTAATAAAAACTGTGCCACTGTATAAAAAAACAAAATCTTGCCAATGAACTTCAATGACAACAAGAATTGTAATTACCATGAAAATGGGGTTTCTTCTGGGGCTTCTAGAACAAATGAATTTTCAATGGCATGAAAAAAAAATAACCTAGCCTCATTTGGCCCTTTTCAAATTCACAAATGTATAAAGTTCTCTTGACAATTCAGACCTCTTTTGGCCTGAATTAGTCCATAAGATTTTCAGATCTCTACTGAAATATTTTCTCAAGACTATTGACAGAAACAAATCAATGAACAAGTGTGGTTGCAGCTTTCTGAAGGAAAGAAGTAGCTTGTGCTTTGCTTTGTATTTTACAGAGAGAATATTCTCACTTTTTCTGGGATTTCTATGTTGCTCAACTTAGAATTTAGATATTTGAATATTTTTTAATTCAGACACTTATACGACTACAACAAAATTACAGCTGCGTCATTTACATGTGTATTTATATATGTGTACATACATTCAGCTATGCAGCAATCTTGAAAGTATTTATTCTGAAAGTACCATAGTGATTATGTGAAAAAGAGTTATTTACTGCTTCCATTTTAGAAACGTGAAAGGAAGCCCATGTACTTTACGGGACCTACTAAATTCCACACAGGAAGAAACCACCACAACAAGGAACTGAACTTACACCTCCAAAGACTCAAGCCAACAAGGCAGCTGCTAGAACCTAATTTCCAAGACATGTCAAATCTGGAGCCTATCTTTACCTTCTTGTTACTCCCTTTCTTTGTCATTGTCACAATTAAATTAAGCTTTTACCTGACCATGTGGTCAGCTGCTCTGCTACCCTTTTTCAGAATTAGTTGCTAGATAGAGAACTAAGATAGCAAAGTCTGGAGAACAGTCATTTAGACCTTTATCTCCAGCACACTGCAGCTGTGCCCTGACTTTGGCTAGTATATCACTCTGCCAGTAAACAGTAACATTAAACCAAAGTCCTGCATTTTCCATAAGACTTTTTCCTCATTCCTAAGAGTCTCAGAGTGGCCTTTGAGAAGCATCCACACCTGGATCTCCACCAAGGAATAAAAGTAAGGTGCTAGGGCAAGGCAGTGCAAGGAGCTCCATACAGCCATTATGTTCCACGTTAAAACCGTACCATTTGTACAAATTCTTATTCAAAATGCAAAATGCAATTTGATTAGCACAGTCTGGAGGCAGTAACATAGCCAGAACAAAAGACAAGTTCTACTTCTTCTAAGAGTGAGAAGAAACTCATTCTGTAACAGGTATCCTGAACAAAGTGTCATCCTACAAAGTCCTCAGCCCTTCCTATGGATTTGCTAAGCATGATACAGTCTTAACAACTGGACAAATTTCAGGTCAAAAAGTCCACTGCTCCTACTGGATGCCAGATGAAACTCTTAGATAACACTGAGAAGAAAATGAAAAAAAAAGAAAAAAATGAAAAGAAAATTCCAGACTTGAATTTGAGTTTACACTTCCAAAAGTACCAAGATCAGGAATAACGCAATCAAAAATGAGTTTTTCAAAGTGTTTATGCCAACAGAACAATAGATTTAATAATATAAAAATGTCATAGGACCATTAGGCCTACATAAGCACAGTTGTATGTTCACAGCAAATTGAGATCCACACCATTTTGGTAGCTTGATTTAACCAAGCACTGTTTCTGCAGTGTTTAGAAAGTCAACGGAATTACAGAAAGCTTCCTACAGTGTCTGTTACAGAAGCAAAACAACATCTATTATAATTCCATTTCCACACATGTAAACCTTGGTTTTGGAAACATCTGTTTGTGGAATGAATTCTGACTCCAGGTTCAAGATCAGCTTTCCTTTGGTTTGTAGCACCAGTGCTTCACCCCCACCTGAAACTTTCTGTGTCATTGTTTGATCACCGTTTGATCACTGATCACTGCTGGTTTTTGCATTAGCACTGAGGTTTTTCTTAAACTAATCCAAACCCTTTCAGGTGTTTCAGGAGTGAATATAAATGTTTTCCTCATTTTAATCTCATATTGCATCCAGCTCTCATAGACAGAAAAACCTATCTGTAGTCCCCTGAAGGCAGAAAGAACTAATATAACTGGTAAAGAAGTGGAACTGAGCCCATGCTGTACACCAGGAACCTTTCAATTGACTTTAAAGTGGCTTTCAATCTGGCCCACTCTCTTATGGTGATTCTAACACTAAGTAAATCTGGTGAGGAAAGAAAGGTATATTTGAACTAGTGAAAATGTCTCTTCTGAACGTGTTCCTTGAGCGATTCCTAAAAACTTAGCCGAGTTTAATGAGTATCAGTCCTACTATCTATTGTCCCTTTGCAGTCAGAAAACCCTAGGGGCTGTTGGACAAGGGTTGATAGGAATTTCAGTGATCAAGGACCCAGGGACAGGGACCAGAAGTGCTGCTGTAATCACTCTCTTCTGGGACAACCTACACATGGGACTGTAGTTACAGAGAGGTTTCAACAAGAGCTCTTGCTATAGTACTTAGTCTGCTTCTGCTGAAGTAAACTCCTATCGACTTCAGTAAGAGACAGTATAGGCCACTATTGAGAGCTTTTGAAAATTCGATGCTGCATCATTAAGCTACACAGCAAAAAAAGCAGATCAGTTGGGCAAGCAAAGTCTAGCTGCACACATTTCTCAGAGCAGAACTGCGCTTACACTATAAGGAATTCACCAAAAACTACACTGGAGGAGCAATGCACCTATGGATATAGAACTACATTTAAAACTACTGAACCTGCACTCCTTCAAAGTTTCTGGCAGCAATTCTGTAATGTGAGCTTTATGCACAGTGTTTCCTCTCCACACTGCAGTTAGCATAGTTTCAGTTTGAAAATTACTTTCTGTTACATCATCTATAAATTCTTTACACTTGGAAGCACTTCATCCACAAAATGACTCAGACCATCCTGCAGGAATATAAAATACTAGAATGACGCAACACAACGTTTAACTCTGAGCACTAACTATCCAATAAAGCCAAGGGGGAGGAAAAAAATAAAACAATTAATAATAAAAGCCTGATGCAAAACTTCCTGCAGTTTCTTCTGTCTGCACAAAGAACAATATGGACAGCATGGACAGATTGCCTAACCTGCTGTCCACCAGGGAGTTTCAGCCCCCTTAACAGATATTCTGAGATCCCAGTTGAGATGAGATTTTCCAAGGAAGTTTGGAATAAGCATCCAACACTTGAAAGCTGCAGTCAACAACACAGAGAAATTACTGCCTCTTTATGCTTCTACATACATACAGGTTCTTCTTAAAATAAAAACACATTTGGCTTTATTGTGAAAGCCTAAACTACACACTTCTGAAACACAGAATGCTTATGCATCCCACCTATACTCACTGTCTTATTTTCAGCTGGGACAGAACTGTTTTCTTCAGAGTGTCTGGTATGATGCTTTGTTTTTGTTGTAGGAGAAAAATAATGTTGGTAACACACAGAAATTTACAGTTGCTGCTAGGCAGTGCTGTACAGAGCCAAGGACATTTGCAGTGAAAGGCCCAACAAGCTGGGAGGGAACAGAACTAGTACAGCTGACTTAAACTGGCCTTTGGCCAGTCATGTCGTATGACATCATGTGGAAGCAGTTTTGAAGGGGGGTGGGAGATCATCCCTCTTTCGGTGCTCAGAGGGTAAACTGGGCATCAGTCAGGGGACAGTGAGCAATTGCCTGTAAATCACTTCTTATATGCATTCATATAAATATATGCATTTCTTTTTCTCTATTTTAGTAAACAGTTTTATCTCACCCCAAGAGTTCTACTTTGCTTTTTTCAGTTCTCTCCCCCACCTCACTGGTAAGGGGGGGAGTGAACAAATCAATGTGTGGTGCCAGGTGAAACCACAACACTCATACAGGGCCAAATTCTCCACTGGCCTAAATGTCCCGATTTCAGAAACTTTTAAGTGAACAGAAAATAAGAACCACGCCTATACTAATTATTTCTTAATGAAGAATGTGCGTAACTCTTCATACTTCTGCTGTTCTTTTCACTTTCAGAAGGCTAGATAAATATTAAATAAATAGTCCACGATTTCAGCAAACTGCTACACTGAAATCCCTTGCATTAAACTGGTAAAAACCTATGTAACATACATTTGCAGCTGTGCGAAAGCAAATCCTGGGTCCAGTAAAGTGCAGACAATCCTTTTTTTCCTATATCTGATCAAAAGAAAAATTTCTTATTTCAAACAGGTCTGTAGTTATTACTGTGCCCTGGCAGCCTCCCTGTTTAAGTTTTTCAAACACTGAAAAATAATGTAAGCGTTTATCTGCTTGCTCAGTTCATTGATGTCAAATTAACAGCAGATTGTCCCTTCACATTACACACAGCTTCTTTCATGTTCTGCTCTTCCTCCCAGGGGAGAAAACAAATACACTTCTGTCTCTGTTTGTAAAAAGATTATTTGCATCGGTCAGGCTACAGTGATTCAGAGAGTGGAGGCTCCACCAGTTCTCCCCTTGGATGACAGCTGAATGTCCTGCATGAAGAAGGGCAGCTCAAGATGGCAAAGCTTCAGTTAAAACACTGGGAAGCTCTGCAGAATCCTCCTGAAATATCTTATTAAAATACAATTAAAATACATGAGGATTGCTGCTAAAATGAAACAAACACCTGATTTTTATGCTCTGAAGCCCAAAAGCTAGGAGGCCCTGGCACTGTCTTACTACCTAACAGCACGTTTTTTTGGGAACTGACAGGAGTGGAAGGGAAGTGAGAGAGATAAACCTGTGCCTTTCAGGGTCAACCAATAGATTCCTAAGGAGATACAACAAGTTTTATGCCTAAATTACTGTGATAAGTTGCCTTCTCTACCTATTACCACCAATACTCTTTTTGTCAGGCTGACCTTACTATGTTGCACTATGATTACATCACATTTTCTTTCTTTTCGCTTCCCCATCCTCTTTTCTGTGCCATCCAAACCCAGAAAAGGATATGACAGGCTGGACTTCACTGCTGTCTCTCAGTGGCAGAAAGAAGTAAGGATTAAAATACTGCATGTCGCTGCTTATTTCTCTATGATAGTGTTTAACACCCTACTCAAGATTATTAATAGCATTTTCACAGGCTCGCTCATTCACTTTCAAGCATACATCTGTACAAACCATGCCATCTTCTGGTGCTTCCTTGCAGCAAAAGAAAGAAATACCAGTGTCAGAATTTACACTGTCACTCCTATCACTGAATGTATAGAGAGCCATGTGTTTATTCTCCAGTGATTGAGTGCAACACTGCAGTTCAGAAAAATGCTTCAGGACTCTACGAGGTATCAAAATCACAGAGAAAAATGAAATGCCAGAAATATTCTGACTTACTGTAATACCAAGTCTATCCTACACACTAAGACAGCAATCTCCATTTTGGAAAAAACTCCACGTTCAGGTTATAATAAAAGACACTTCTATGAGTAATGCTTTAGTGTTCAGAACAGAAAATAATTTTGGAATCCGTTTTCTAATATGACAAAAGTACCTGGGCATCAGGAAACTTATGGCAGCTGGAACTGCTTATGTACTAAAGAGAGATTGGTTAACATGTTGAGTTACTCTTTCATCCCTTAACATTTTTATCCTACATTCTGCAGAAATATTTCCAAACATTACAGCTTACAAACAAGTGGGTACATGTTATCTCCCCCTGCAGCCAGACAAATCTCCTAAATAATTTTGCATGTCACAGATTCCCCTCAATTTTGGCTGATCGTTTCAACTTTCTCTGCTAGAAAGTTGTTCCAGAGCATCATTTTTCATGTCTTTGAGGCTTTCAGAAGTTCCAACCTTCTATCCACAGCAACAGACTCACTGTACAATATACCTTTACACATTATGTATCTCAAAGAGTTTTAAAGAATCATTTGTTACACACTGAATGTTAAACATTTGCCATACATCAGTACACCCTCATCCCTTAGCATACACAATTATCCACTTAACTGTGAGACGTAGTCATGTGTTCCCATGCAGACTCATTACTGTGGAGGAGGAGTGTCACGACACTGAAAAACACCCTGACAGGATGAAATCATGACTGTGTATCAGGCAAGAATACTATAAGGTCATGCTTCCCTATCCTTACGTTGCTTTCTGAGCACATACAGATGTGTGATCAGCTACATTATGGCACAATCTTGGCATCATTATGTTGGTGTGAACCCTAGCCCGATCCTGAAGTACCACTAACATTCTGAACCCCTACCAGGCTACGCAGCTCCTGGCAGCACTGAAGGTCTGCATCAGTAAAGTTTTGGCTGAAAGAATGTTAAGGTTTTTTGAAAGGAAACCCAGGTTACTTG
Source organism: Perdix hodgsoniae (assembly GCA_035772895.1). Taxonomy (NCBI): domain Eukaryota; kingdom Metazoa; phylum Chordata; class Aves; order Galliformes; family Phasianidae; genus Perdix; species Perdix hodgsoniae. The sequence continues at coordinate 5,502,367 of JAPSGF010000041.1, forward strand.
CCATCTGCTCCTTTGTTTTATAAAAGCCACTATTATTTAACATTAAAGCAATCAAGGCACTAGTGTGCTTTCTTCCACTTATGTTGTTTGCCTACTTTTCTACAGCAAGCAAAATGTGAAAAGTAAACCAAGCCAAAGAATTTTTAACTGTGTTTATGATCACATATTTTTTTTCTTCTGAGTTTCATGTGCTGAACGATGATACAAACATTAGGAATTTGGAAGAAAAGACAACATACTCTACTGAAAAAGTGAATTGTTGACATTTTCTTCAGGAAATGTACGAAGTTCTAAAGCATCCTTCTAATGTTATATCCAAGCAAGTTAACAAAATTCATAGGTGCTAACTGCCCTTAACATGGGTAAACTGATTGCAGACCAAACTTCTGGCTTGCCATAGAAGAAGTGACTTTCACCTTGATGGAGGGTTTTCCCTGCCAGACTGAGGTACAGGCCTTAAGTCTGAAATAATAATAATAATAAAATACAAAAAGGTTTTAGTGGAATTTCAGAAGTCCATTAGTTCTAAAATACTCCAGAGCTCAAGGATGTGGGAAAAGATTATAGGACCTGATTCTTCATTCCATTTCCCTCTAGCATTCAGAATAGAGAGGAATACAGTTAATACACCCATGCCCACAAGAGAGTAACTGCCTTCCTTTCTCCTTCCTATTCAAGACCTATGATATCATTATTGATAAAGACAGAAGAGCTGGATTTGAGTGGTGACGTGCTAAATGTCAGAGGAACCCATCAGCAACTCACACAGGCTGAATAAACATTAATTATCAGTTCCAAATCAAGAGCTCACTTCTGAAGCAAATCATTCAGTTCTCAATGCTTTCTGTGCTTTGTTTGACATCACAAAATCATCTTGGAGCAGACTAAGTGGATTTCTTTCAGATAAAGAAAAGGGTCATGTTTCCGCATAAAGATATTTCAGGATGAAAGAGCCAAAGCCATTCAGAAAGGTACGAAGCCATCCGGGAGCCAATGCAACTTCCAGAGACTAGATGAAATTCAGATTTCACTAAGTGATTATTCACTCTATTAAGAGAGCATTCCAAATATCCATGGAAGAATCAGATTGTCTTAGTCATGCCAAAGGATAGCATCAGATGAGATAATCTCTCAAGACAACGAGGAAATATTTTCTTGCTTGCCCAGTGAAAGGCCAGGATGAGTCTTCCGTAGCTTTTCCTATCTAAGCTTAGAGAAAGAGGGGTTTCTTATGTGTTTTGCTAGATCAGCTTTTTTATTATCTCTTGGTACACTGATAGGGAAAGAAAATCAGCTCATCCCATCTGGGAATTACGAACAAGTATAAATGAATTGACTTGGCTTTAAATCACTGCACTGAGCAGACACATCATAACTCTAACTAGAGTGTTAATCAAACATTTTAACATAGGCATCTGAATATATAATGGCTAGTAACAACACTCCGGTAAAGAAAATCAATTGCACCTCCAGTTATAGCTGGTAACTGAGAAAGATAATCATCTGCTCAAACTTTTACCTCTCCCTCTCAATTCCCTGTCACAATAGAATCTTAGAATCACAGAATGGCCTGGGTTGAAATGGACAACAACGATCACCTACTTTCAACCCCCCTGATATGTGCAGGGTCGCCAGTAGTGGAGCCTTCCTGTTTTGTTCACAAGGAACCTATGAGCTTGAACTTTATTATCTTCACACTGACATCATTTCTTACCCTTGTTTATCAAGCTCACTGGGTGTTTGAATGTCTCTGCAATGTGGAAACCTCTTCTGTCAGGCAGAGAAGATTTTCTCTCCTTAAAAAACAAGGAGGATGCTTATGCCAAAGCCCTTGAGTTTGACAGAAGCTGGCCCTTGAAACATAAACGTGTTTTTACTTCTTCTAAGCCATTTTCACTAAAAGCAGACCAAAACAGCAGTAATCAAAAATTTATATATATTTGGCTGTTTAAACAAGTGCTATTCCTTCAGAATAAGGTTGTAAGGTTGGATGGGCTTGTAAAGCAACCAAATAAATTTGTTTGCAACTGATTCATTGCACATTCAGTATATTAAACCAAATTCTCATAGAATTCCAGTACTTCATTAATGCTAATTTCAAGCCTTTCCAAGCTGCTAATAGCATAATGATTTTGGAGCAATTGTTTCTACCTAATAGATCCTTGACCCTGGAAGGTAAAATTTCTTCAGTGGGTCGTAACCCAACGGACTGTAAGAGCTCTGTCATGTCAAGAATCTGCATCTTAATAAATCTCGGGTCATGTATTTGACCAATCTGGTGAGAAATCTGCATTTTAAAAACTTCATAACAGTGTATTTACATCATAGTTTGTAACAGCCCAAAAGCTAGCTGATGACTGAAAGATCTTTTTTTATGTGATAGTGAATTGTTAAGTAAGTATATAGTGATATTTAGTTAGCTTTTATTTGAACTTTCTTCTAGAAGAACAGCATTTTTAAAGTTATTTTTAAAAGAAATAATCAAATTGACACTAAAATCTGAAGGTTTAGACTTATTCTTTAAAGTCTTTAGAGAAATTACAACTAGCAAACTAACAGTGATTTCAGTGGAAATTTCCTTAAATGAAAAGGTAAGAATGTAAGGATCAAGTCATACATTGTATATTTGGTTGGTCTATCCAGATTTTATGTTTTTATAAAGAGCAGTTTTGGTTACAATTCAACTGAGCCAAACAGAATAAAACTAGATCTTAATCCAGCCAATTAAAAGTGATATCTTCTCTTTCTCATTCTTTGAAACAAACAAACGAACAAACAACAGCAACAAAAGCTCAGTTAACACTAGTAAAACTAAAAAGTGTCACACGGTAGAAAGTTCCTTAAGAAATTCTCAAGTGGATTTCAGGATATTGGACCACATAACAAAATCCATCTTTATCATCTAAGAATGCCCACTTTAATAGGTGGCAACTAAAAGCTTATAACAAGGCACTGAAGTGCAAAGAAAACCACCCTTCAACTTTAGGAAGATAACAATATATACACTGTTTTCGGTGAAACTATGAACTTCTTTATATGATAACAAATCCATAACTGTAGATTCACTGAACTATTTCAGCAAACCTACACCAGAAAAAATCAGACTTGCTTACTCTATGTAACAACCTTGACAAAGACACTCAAAGATGAGTTTGGGGAAACATTTATCCCATCACTGTGTATGGGTAAACTATAGCCACTTTTGTCTTCAATTTATTACTCACCGTTTGCATTACCTTAGTGTCTGGGTGTCTTGGAAAAGAATCTCATTAAGCCAAACACTAAATATACACAGGACAAAGAAAGAATCAGATCCAGAGAGCTTACAGTTCAACACCTTTAGAAGAAAGACTTTAATTAAGTAAATGCAATAAGAAGTACGGAGAAAATAACCAACTACAGCTTTTTTTTTCCTTTTTTTCAACAGAGAGCCTTGAAATCCTGAGCTTAAATCCTGATTTAGTCTCGTAAATAAAAATATATTTAAAGGTACCAGATACATGAGTGAGTTCACACTGAAGGCCTCATAAGCTCTCTGAATCGAAACTCTTGAATTCAAAGGAAATCAGACTCAAGGCCAAGAACACAGGCTCTATTCTTAAATCAGGTCTTTGGCCTTTCCTGCACCTACCTAAGGCAAGCATTAAAGCTAAATGTTGGCCTAGATTTCAACCTGAGTTTCATCAGTTTTATGAATTTACTTCTGTCTTTAATCACCACCGCTAGTCCTCTGTCTGTGTATGTTGGCACATACACGTGGGGGAGAGAAGGGATGAATCTCCAGTGTCGAAAAAATCAGCTGAATGCTGCACTCCCACACTGAGTTTGGCATACTAAAATCATAGGCTTTTCACAACCCTCAGTTATATTATTCATGCAGAATGCACTCAGCTTTCTATTGTTCCTGCTCTCATTGTTTATAAATGAGTCGTTGCTACATCTGGGGATGGAAGTTCTTTTAAGTTTCTCTTAGTAAAATTACTTCTGTAACAAGGTGCGGCACTATCACTCAGAGGTTAAAGAAGTTTCTGGAAATGTTTGCGTTTCTGGAAAGCAATATTTCCTTGCTTTATTGAAACAAAAATGAACAACTAAGCTGATCATTTTGTTTTGGCCAACGGAGACACAGTTTCTTAATTGTTTCCTAAATGTTTCAGAAAGTAATTAAATGCCTCATTTTGTTCCTCATTACTGCAGCATTGGCAGAAGAAATTTCTAAATATGTTAAGATTCTTGCTTCTACATCTCACTTAAATATTCCCAGCACTGATACATAAGAAAAAAAAAAAAAAAGGACCCTGAGACCCTTGAAATGTTGTGCATGGTGCAAATACCATTTCTCATTATAGGACATGAAATGTGCCAGAAATTGCTGCTCCCTTCTGTTACGGCCAATACAATTGCAGAAAACCATGTAACACCTTTGTCTAGCAATATTGTGAATTTCATGATTTAGCTTGTTCAACAGTTCAGGCTGTCATCATTAATCCTGTGACTGCACAAGATTCTGATGCATTCCCCAGCTTAGAGTTTTTTCAATCCAATTTAACTTAATAAACAACAGGCTGGATTGCAAAAGAAAAAAAAGTAAGTCAGTCAGTCACACAACAAACTTAAATACTTTTGGCTCCAGAGGACATCCTGCTGTTGAGGTTTAATGTCACACTATTTTAAAGATAGTTGCAACGTTCTTTTACTCCTCTTCACACGATTCTTTGTTTTTAAGCTTAGAGGACTTCTTTTATGTGTCCTGGTAAGGCTGAGATATTGCGAATCCAAAGCTGTCAACTGACAGATTGACACCTAAAATACTGGAAACTGAAAACTGGAGTCAGTTCCATCTATTCATATTCTGGAATGAAGAGGAACCTGTGTTTGGTACTACAGACAAGAAGTGTATCAGTTTGCCCAGTTAATGCACATATAATTATTTAACCACTGTTAAGCAAAGAAACAACTCCATCTTTTTCAAAAACCAACTCCTGTCTACTGGCAAATACCCCATACAAGCTGCTAAAAGAAGTTTAAAGGAACCCTTCCCAAAAATAGTATCATTAAGCCAACAAGCTTCCCCTCTTCTCTGGGTTCCTCTAACACTTTGCACTATCTTCCTCCCTCACCTCTTCTTGGCTGCCTTTTTCCTCCCCTGCCCAGATTCTGATTTTCATTACATCAGTGAAAACTCTGGGTAACTTCAGTGATCTCCAGAGAAATATGTGTCTCGATTTACACCTGCCTAGCCAGCAGAAAATGCAAATTGAGCTGAAAGATATTTAGTTTGCTCATTTGTCCCTTTTATTTATAAGAAAAAAAAAAAGTCTAGATTCCACTGCTCATGCACATCTCCAGTAGGACCTCATTCCTTAACAGCATATATTGAGAAGAGTCTTTTTCACTCAAAACATACAAGTAAAACTTGGTCTGCAATTAGTAACGGAAAAGCACAAAAAGTATTCATTTCAACAATGAAATTCTCAACTCTTTCAGGTCATCTGAAAGAGTGACAAGAGTGCACTGTTTTAATTGGTTTTAAAACAGCAGTTATTTCTTGATGTATTTGCATTTTAAGTGCCAAGTTTTGTCTAAGAAGAAAGAAAATGCTTGCAAATGTTCCTGTCACTGCCATATTCCAATTAGTTTCGGAGGAGCAAAAGGTGACAGATTAAAACAACTCCATGTAACAGTGGAGAGTAAATAACCTACAAATCTGGAAACTATTCTGCGTGTGTGATGAGGACCAGCACCACACAGAACATATACAAGCAAAAAAAAAAAAAAAAAAAGTGCACTGAAAGGAGATTGGGTTTCTTTTAATTTAAATCCATGCCTATTCAAAACAGTCATATCTGAATTTCTAAGAGCATGCAAAAATCACTGTGCATTTACCATACTAAATGCCTTTTTCATCAACTAACAAAACAGAAAAGATACAAATGAACCAATCAGGGATTTCGAGTGAGCTATCAGTGTTAGAAAAGCTAGTTTGCACATTCCAGTTGAGTCACCACAGAGAAGCAAGAAAAAAAGAAAAAAAAAAAAGGGAAAAAATAGGGGGGAAATAAATTACTGTGTGCAACTCCATCTGCAAACTGCTTCTCCCGCACTGGTATGTAATAAAATGTGTTGCTAAGATACAAGCTGCTAAAGAAGTTCATTAAAGGACACTTTAAACAAAGCTGCCAGACTCTTTTCCCTTTAAAGATTGCTTATTTGGTTCTGTCCCTTGTGTTTATAATTAGATCCTCTATATGAGAGATTGTGCTCCATTCAAGCCCACTCAGCAAAGAATGTTAATAAAATAATGTACATAAGACACTGGCTTAGGTGGTATATATTTATGGGCTACAGAGCTGCTGATAGAAATACATCTGGATTCCACTTGTATTTTTAAACAAGAAATAAAGCTTTTCAAAGTAGCTTCTCTCTAGGCTGGAGAGCTGAAATGTCAGTTTCTGTATCCAGCACTCTAACCTAACTTTTAGAACAGACAGCAAAGAAAACTGGCTTCTTGCCTAAAGTTTGGACTTTCTGATATGTCTCTTGTGTAGGCTTTTATGTACAAGCCTTCATTACCTACACAAAAATAAAGGCCAAGATGGTTTATGCTTTCACATGGCAATCTTTATCCTTTTCCATCACTGTATCTGAGCTCTAGATATGTGTTAATGAGTGCAGAATTTCCTTCATCTTACCACAACAATGACAACGGAAGTCTGTTTTGTCACAGTTTCTATCCAGGAAAGTTATTTTAGCAGACGTCTTTATCTGACCTTGAATAAGATTTAAGTCTCTCTAGTAACATTTTCATGGTATTTTGGCTTTTGTTTTGGCTGAGAGGAGAAGAATGGGCAAGGCATACTTTGCATTCGCTCACTGTGGTGAAATTATACCTTAAGAAATAATTCCAGCATTTATCTGTTCAGCACTTAATAACAAGAGACATATAAATCACAGATGATAGTTAGTATCAGTGATTATATAGGAAATGTTACTTGTCACTTTGTAACCTGCGTCTCATATAAAATTCTGTATCACAGTCCCCAGTATGTATATATTTTTAATTATATTTTCAGGCTCATTTACATGCGCATATTGGCTTTCTGCCTGAATGATATCAAAGAGAAAGACCTTATGCTCACACTCAACCAACACACACACACACACAAGCACATTTATACACAGAGATGCTTGAATCTGTACATTCTGAGAATGGAATCTTTTCTCATCTTTTTCATTCTTAGAAAAGCTTCAGTTTGCCAATAAATCTTCAGGCAATCTTAGCTGATTCAAAGCACTTTAGAAAAATGTAAAATCACAGAAGATGCAGGTTAATCTCTGCTGCATGTCAAAAGTATCAATGATTATCACTTGGCTCATGTTAATCAAAATGTAATACACATTTTTACTTTCCGTAACCGTATAAGATTTGTCAACAATACCTGAGTTTGCTCAGAAAGGCTATTCCATTCCTTCTCAGTGGCTAAGAAGTAAGTTACATCATAAAGTACCTTCAAGACCAAGTTAAATCAATGTGGAAAGGCAAACAACTTAAATACAGTATAGATTTAATTTATGTTTCAAGACCAATTATATCCTTCTCTTGATAAAATGTAAGCAATCAGACAAATTTTCAGATGAATGCACTGTTCTTACCACAGCCTCAATGCCCAAGCTCTTAGGGCTAAAATCCAACTCTGAAACTAGGACTGCCTCACAAAAACCCTAATTAATACCACACATTTTATCTACCGAGTTCCAAATACTTCTTGTTTTGATTTTACTGCAGTCACCTTTAGAGCAAGTTCTCTGGTTCACTTCCATTCAGTCAAATGAGTTACTTCGTACTTCAAACTCAGGCATACACTTAACCCCTCCATAGGTTAATAAATAAATAAATAAATAAATAACATTTTCCTATTTTTTCCACTGTTTCTGTATATTAGCCAGAAGGGTCTGCTTGTACATGTGCAAAAAGAACCCTGCAGTACATATTAGATTTCAATAGATGCTTACTATTGGCAGTCGCAGGTTGTAGCTAGAACTAAGCCGCATCAGCAATTTCACATGACACTTGGAAATTGCTACTACATAACAATAAGTAGCTGATTCGAAAAGAGAGAGAGAGGGAGAAAGCATGCAAAAGGAAGTACATTTTAGCTCATTTCCAAATAGCAAAATAACACCACCTTAAGTGAATAATAATAATAATAATCATAAATATATACGTACATTTATATACGTGCATAAAGGGACGTGTGTTTAAGTCACTTAACAAGGAGTGGAGAGACCAAATATGATTCTGTTAGGCTGAAATAACTGTCTACTTCAATGGCAGAAAGACAAATTTGCATTTCAATTAGTCCAATTCCTTTTTTTTTTTTTTTTTTTTGTTCTTCTTTGTTCTTATCTTAAACTTGCAGTCCATTTTTGTACTTCTCTCCAACTACCGTGCGTGCACAAATTGCCCTCTTTGACATCATGGTCACACATACACCATTTACCACGGCCTTGTCTTATTGATTTGCAAACTTGTATCTTTTTAACTCTATTGATTGGAAATTGTGTTGATACTTCACATTTTGTTTTAGGGGTGGAGGGAAAAGTGAGGTATCATTTTATAATCAAGTAAAAAAAAAAATACTGCATATTTTTTATCTTTGATCACAAAGAGAAAGGATTAGAAGGAAAAGTTAAAAGTAACTCTGTATTAACATGCCTTTATATGCCTTCATGCTTTCAACTTGAAAATCAAATCTGGAATGAGATGAAAAGGGATTTTCTCTACTTGAACATACCAGAAGCGTTTAGACTGATGCAGTATCCTATTGGAAATGTGATTCAGAAAATCTTCTCTAGGATCATGATACGTAGAGGAGACACTTGGAGCCATAGTCTGCTTCTATTCCACAAGCAGAAGGAGCCAGTGGGCTAGATACTGAAACAAATTGAACTGATACAAATATCTGACACGATAACACTGTTATGGATCAGCCGTACACAAGGCATGAACAAGTTGAGATTTTTTTTCATTAAACCAGATCTCTAGACAAAGACTCCCTTGGACGTACAGCTTTTAACTGTCCAAATGACTACTAGAAAATTAAAACAAATTCTAACTCCAATACAGAATTCCTACATAAAACTAAAGTTTCTTTGAAAAGGTCTGCCTACCAAAGTATCTTGTACATTTGAACAAATACCTGCTTGCTACAAGTATATATAAGATATTTTACACTGTGTAACAGGTAGCAAATACTGTTAGTGTAAAATCAAAAGTGAAATAAGAAAGTATTGTTGCCATAATTCCTTCTTCTGAATAGACAAAGGCATTGTAAGGAAAAAAATTGCTAAATCACAGGGATAATCATCATAGCCAGCTCCTCTAATGAGGCATCATGGGATTACTGGAGTTATTATAAGAGTCATCTTATTGAAGAAATTCAAAGTTCATTGAAATCAATTGTACTGTTCTGACAGCAGGTGTTTTAAGTGGCTAAAATATCAAAGCAAACTCTTTAAAATGGTTAGAATGAATGTAACGTTCACTTTTCAACTCTTAACCATGCCAAGTGATATACTGTACAACTACAGAAAAGTGTACAGTCAAAGAAAAATGCTAGAATAAAATAGCATTTCACATGCTTGTCAAGCAGCTACCAAACAAAAGGTGATTCTAACTCCCTCCAGTACACATTTTCATTACAGATGTGCAATTTCCATGAACCTTAGAAGGGTAACCTAATGGAAGGCAGAAAGCCACAAGTATACATACTTCCA
>JAPSGF010000041.1:5517880-5559224 GCA_035772895.1 Perdix hodgsoniae
AAAAAAAAAAAAAAGCGACAACAACAACCGAAAGAAACAACTACTACTCAGGCTGCAAAGCAAGTTCGTCGCTTCTTTGCTGGGGACACAGACTCATCACTCACTTTCCGCCAAACTAGGGGGGCCCCTCCCCCCCCCCCCCCCCCCCCCCCCCCCCCCCCCCCCCCCCCCCTCCTCCCACCGCCCCCGCCCCGCCCCGCTCCGTGCCACCGCCCCCCGCCGCCCCGCCGCCAATGGGGAGGGGAGGGGCTGCGAACGGGAGGGACTATATTTCCTCGCGGCGCGCGCGCGCCTTGATTTCACTTTGCCTGGGGAAAAAAAGTTGTGCCGCGGCTCTTCATGCTAATGCGGCGGTACCCGGATGGAGCAGGAGAGGAGGGGGGAGGGGCTTTGGGACCGCGCATGCGCTCTGCCCGCTCAGCCGCCGCCGCCGCCGCCGCGGTGGGCGAGGCAACAACAAAGTGCGAGGGCCTGCGTGTTGGGGGAGGGGTTGGGCTGCTCTCGGTGGGGCAGCTTTCCTCTCAGCTTTCCGGGAGTCCCTGAGGGCTCAGCTCGTTCGGGGACACGCGGCTCCTCGCTGCTGGGGAGGGAGACGTTTCTCCTCGCTTTCTCCCGCCATTTTCTCGCTCCCCGCCTCTCCCTCAGCCGCTGGGACGGCCCTTGGAAGCGGTTGTGAGGGGTCCCCTCAGTGCGGGCCCCAGTGGGTCCGCAGCAGAGAGAGGAGCGCAACTTCTGAGGCGCGGTGCTCCCTGCTCAGCCTTGTGGGAGCGGATCGGCTGCCTGGGGATAGCACCACGGCTTCTGCTCGGCGGCTAAATAAAGCTTTAAACCGGCATGGAAGGGTTGGTGTTGGGCAGGATATCGCCTGATTCAGTCAAGCCGTGCCACCGACCCACTGAGCCCCATAAGTGCCATCTGGGTCTGTGTGGAAGGGAGAGCATCACCTCTACGTCACTTTTGTTCCACAGATCCACACACGTCACCTTGTTCTACAGGTCCGTGATTCGGTGTCAGGTCGACGCCTGATCCCAGCATCAAGCCTGCTGACAGCTTTCTAAGTCCATCTTAAGCAAGCAGGATAAATTTTTAGCATGTCAGTGTTAGGCCATGTAGCTGCAGCATTTTTTGTTTGTTTTTGTGCAGTAATTGGAGCCCTAAAATTGGGTTTACTCTCTCATTGACACGTTGTTGGAGTGAGGTTGGAAGCCAAAAGCAGTGCTTAGAATGACTTTACTGATAACACTCAAAATTGAGGGCACATCTTAGCATGCGCACTGATGGCATGCTGGGGACAAGAGCCTCGATGCACAGATACTCCCATGCCTGCAATGATTGCATGCTGGTGTTTTATTTAAGCAGCAGGAAAACATCATGTTGAAACTCACCCTAAATAATTAGTGATTGTTTAAAGCACTGCTGTACTCCAGATGTGCTTGGATGCCAATTTTAATAACAAGTATAACAGTACTAATTAAAGACACCAAAACACCCCAAACTTACATCAAATATACTGTAATTGAAGCTATACTGAAGTATAACATGCCGGGAGTCCAAAACATTGAACTCAGTTTACATTAAACTTCTCAAATATATTTTGTCTAAACATCAATAACTTCTTACATTTAAATCATAGAATTGTAAAATCATTGAAGTCTTAAAATCATTAAAAAGACCTCAAAGATGATCAAGTCCAACCATCAATCCATCAAAATGTCCACTAATCCATGTTCCTCAGTGCCACATCTACACGCTTTTTTTAACATCTTTAGTGATGGTGACTCCAGCACTTCACTAGGCAGCCTGTTCCAAAGCTTGGCTACTCTTTCAGGGAATAAATTTTTCCCAACATACAACCAGAACCTCCTCTGATGCAACTTGAAGCCATTACCTCTGGTTCTTTCACCAGTCACCTGGGAGAGGAGTTTACTGTATGAGGAAGTAGTGAAAAGAAACAATAATATCTCAAGATTAAAAGGCAAATCCAACAATCAGTATTAAAAAAAATAAAATCATAATGATTTTCAGGGTTTTAATGCTTAGCTTTGAAGCAACTCCTGTGTTGATCAAGATCATAAGTAAAATTCCTGTTCTCAAAGTGTCAAGTTAAGACTTCCTGCTTCGCTAACCAGAGGTTTGGCTCAACCAAAACTCAACTCCCAAAAGAAGGGACTCCAGAAAAAGTCTTTCAGCTAGAAAGAGACAAGTTGCATTACAAATGACAACTACCTCCTTGCATTCACATCCCAAGCTACTTCCTTTCTACGTGAATGATGCAAAGAGTCACAACAACATGAAAAAAATAGGAATAAAGCTTAAATTAAGCAGAAGATTTCTATTTACCTCCTGATTAAATAAATTATATATGTGTATAAGCAACAACAGCAATAACAACAACCTTACTTAAGCAATAACAACAACGTCACTACTAACTAATTAAGTTAGTAGTGAAATAGTAATGGTTGACAGACTACATTACAGTTATTATAACAGAACATATTTTCAGCAATTGTTCAGTTCACATGGCTTGAACAAATAAAACCCAAGAAGCTAGTTTCATTCTTTTTCTAGAGATAATTTCTAAGGCAGTTTATTTTCTTTTGTCAGCATATTGTTCTCTGGATTGAAAATATTGGAGAGAGGTGTTTAATTCCCAGTCAGTAAAAATGATGTAACTGCATACAGATTTAAAAAAAAAAACAAACTCTACTCACATGAGTAAGGACAAATATGTGGATGTATATGAAAATGTTTCAGAGTTAAATCAGTGTAACTTCTCATGCCTTCTGTACAGAAGTGTTTTGTAGTGCTAGACACAAAAGAGTAAGGCTTTGCAAGGTAAATAAATACCAGATGAGACCTGAAGGTTTTTGTAAATTGGGAACATTACCTTTGTAACCTTTGCTTATATCAGTGCAAAATTTCTGTGAATTTAGAATCAGGCCATCAACTAAAGCTGACTAAATTATTCAAGGAAGATTTATTTATGTATTGTTAATTCATTGGCTTTCTTGGGAAAAAAAAAAGAAAAAAAAAGAAAAAAAAAAAAGGGTACAGTTCCAAGAAATGTACAGTTCGTGATGTTACCTCCTTACCTCCAAGGGGCAAGGGTTATTGTGTTGTCCTTCCCACTTCAGTGAGATGCCAGGAGAAAAGTTTTCAGAAATTTATTTCAGCCTGCTTGCCATTCAAAATTGGTTTATATGTCTATGATGCTATGATGGGTCACAGATTTTAATATAAATATAAATTATAAATTATAAAACATAATGAAGTACTTTGCTTTTCATTTATTGATACTACTTATATTGTTTCCTAGGGAAGTTGTGTAAAATACATTAATCTGTCATATTCATTTATGCAATAATATTATGCAGTCACCTATAAAAATGTTAACAGCTTTATGCAATTTACTCGAAGATTACAGCAGCAAAAGTCATCCTTCTTTCTGGGGGGATGTTAGAGCTCAGTGAGCTTCCCTTCCATCTATGCATATGTATATGAAACACAGTTTAGTTGGACAATGCAGAGGAAACGCGAGACCAAGTGGAACTGCATACAGTGTGACAGAGGGATCTACTTAAATGTAGAAATTTACAGTCAGTGCTAAGTAGGAAGAAAATGACATGTTACATGTAGTATAATTTATCATATGATTAAACACATTTTTTATTATACCTTGGGAAGGTTGTCTTTATTCATACTAATGACAATAAGCTGAGGGGTGCAGCTGATGTAATACATAGGAGGAACACCATACAGAAGGACCTGGACATTTGAAAAGTGGGCACATGAGAATCCAGTGAGGTTTAACAAGGCCAAGTGGAAAGTGTTACACCTAGGCTGAGGCAATCCTAGATATGAGTATCGAATGTGAGATGAACTCATTGAGAGAAGTTCTGAGGAAAACAACTTGAGGGTTGGAGGCAGAGGGAGGTGATTTTCCCCCTCTATTCTGCCCTTGTGAGACCCCATATGGAATACTGTGTCCAAGCCTGGGGCCCTCAGTACAGTAAGGAAGCAGAGCTGTTGGAGCTGGTTCTACAAAGGGCTGGAGTGCATCTGCTATGAAGAAAGGTTGAGGGAGCTGGACTTTAGCCATGAGAAGACAAGACTCTGGGAAGACCTCATTGCAGCCTTCCAGTACTTGCATGGAGCTTACAAGCAGGAACGGTACAACTTTTTACATGGTCTGATGGTAAAAGGACAAGGGGAAATGACTTTAAACTAAAAGAGAGTAGATTTAGGTTAGATGTTAGAAAGAAATTTCTTATCCAGAGAGTAAAAAACTGGAACTGAAGCAGGTTGTCCAGAGAGATTGTGAATGCCTCATCTCTGAAGGCCAGGTTGGGTGGGGTCATGGGCAGCCTGATCTAGTGGGTGGCAACCCTGCATATGGCTGGAGGAGTTGGAACTAGATTATCTTCTACTTCCCTTGCAACCTAAGCCATTCTGTGATTGTATAACTCGTACAAATATTGTATAATTCATACAAATTTTGAAACTTCAGAACTCTTGAAGAAACTGCACCCTTCCTTTCTCCTTGCATTGGAGATCGTATACTCTGCAATCCTGGAGCAAAGGTGTATGTTTGACAGTACCTCTCCACTGCCAAAAGTGTTGTTGGCTTCTGTATAATACTTCCTTTTTTTTTTCAGATGAATAGGAGCAAAAAGGCCAGTTTCACAAACACTTTTGCTAATGAAGAGCTTTATGCTTGTGATTCAATTTGATATTCCCTGGTAACAAAGTTACACATGCAACATGCGTCTGCAAATCAGACTCTCTGCAAAAATTATTACAGAAATGTATTTGACAAATTGCCACACTTTATAGGATTATCAGAACATGCTATATCAATAAAAACCAATACATGGCACTTTTTGTAGCAATATTTCCTGCATACAGAGACTCGTGACCATTGACCCTAGAACCCAAAACATCCCAAAGATCTTAATTCTAATGTATCTAATCACAGGTTGACAGGAATCTGACACCAAGGAGTAAAATCTCACACTTGAAGTCCCAACAAGAAGTGACGATGTTCTTCCCTCAACAAGATTACTAATTCAAGAAGAGATTTGCAAAGCTACAGAGAAGAACAAGATATCTAATTGCTTCTGGCAATGCTGCATTTCTATTACAATTAACTTGGAAAATCCACTTCCCACATACCTTTGTGTAATATGTTCCTTTTCTTTCCTACAAAGAGTGCTACAAATATGTGGAGGAATGAAGAGTGATTTTTAAAGACAACCAATGGCTTGATTGCAAATTTCATGCACTTCAAATTCTTCTTTCCAATCTGACAAGGAAAAGTGTCTGAGAATAAGATCATGGGCAGCCCAACAAGAAGGGAGCAGCTGCTCAATGCAGGCTACCCTGGAAAAGTACTTGGAGCAATATGCCATGAAGGTCTATCTTCATACAAGCCAATACTGACTTTCATCCAAGAACAAGACCTCTTGATGCACGTGGGATAAGACAATGATAACAAACGAGTGGAAGAGACCAGGTAAGAAAAGAGAGCAGTGCTTGAAACCACATTGAGAGACATAGCTTGTCCTCTATTTTCTGAATGCTGTCATCCTACAATCTGTTCCTTCCTCTTTTAAGACCATCTCTCCAGCTCAACTGGGAAGATGCTTTAGAGAACTGGAATCAATCATATGGAAGTAACATTTTCCTCATCACAAGGTCATGTTAACGGAGGCTTAGAGACAATGTCTGTCTCAGTGAGACTGAGATGTATTCAATTCTTGGCTATGGTGGAAGGCAAAATGAATCAGGAAATTAATGATTTCCCTCTGATTATTAAAGAGAAGGGACATGAAGAATGATGAAATACCATTGTCTAATATTTGCAGGTGGCTGCAACATGATCCTCTCAGCTCATTTCTAAGTCTTTGGCATCCTCATTAACCAGACTACTAAAATCCCCAAAACTCCTTCACCCGAGTTTGTATGTTACCACTTCCATGCAATTGCAAGATAAATTGTGTCCTTTCCTTTCCTTTTCTTGAGTACCATCAGTACCATAGGAGCAGAATTTATTCTCCTTTGACCCCTTTTACATCATGCACCCCAAAGTTGAGGGGATTCCAACTATTAGTGATGTGTCAATAGACAACATCAATATCAGAAGGCATTTTAGTCCCTTTGGAGATCCGCTGCAGGGAAAAAAGAGCTTACACTACCTATCAGGACAAAACTGTGGCTGAACTTTGGCAGCCCTCACTTAACTGGAATTCCTCAGGCTATTATTCCCCATGTGCAACTATCTTCCTCATCTTGTTTTCTTTGTCTCTTTTTTTCCATCACTCTTTCATTTCCCTTGTTGCTCAACTCACATAACTTTATCCAGTCTGATCCTGCTCACTCAGATTGTTCTGGAAGTACAATGGTACAGCAACATCAGGTGCCTGCAGATGAGGCAACAATTTAAGATTCTTCAGCATGTCTCCAATGGCAGTCTGACATCTAGTGATCTTCTGTCAATACAGACAAATCCTTCCACCTACTCTCTTTCCTGTCTCTTGCTAGAAAATCTTTGACTCCAAATATCATTTATTACTCTAAAGGTTGAAGAGAAAAGAAGCAGCAAATCAGCGTCTTGCCAGATTTCTCACACTGTCATTTATGACTGTGTGATATTCTCATTTATGAACTATGTGATGAAATGGTAGTATTACATTTGGAGATAATCTTAGCTTTGGAAGGTAATGTGTGTTTGAATGAGAGTTCAGAATGATTGTGACAAATTGGAAAAAATGCTCTAAAAAAGTAATCTGTGATTCCATACGAACAATTGTGAGAGATTAAATTTAGGTAGATATGGTTAAATTTACACAAATAGGGATAGGTACTAGCTGCTTAGATAATGATTCTGCGGGGAAGAGTTTTGAGTTTATAATGAATCTCTAGCTTAATAAGAGTCAAAACCTTCACTTTATTGTAAAATGGGTTGAGGTCTGTAAGTAAGGGTGAAGACAATAATATAGACAAAATGATCCCTTGTGCACCACTCAGCACTGGCAAAGCCTTAGCTGGACTCCTACATCCAGTTTGGAGTACCACACTTCCAGAAACTTGGCTGAATTGGAGAGAAGACAAAGAACACTAGTAACAACAGTCAGAGGTCTGGAGAATGTTTTATCTAAAGGGAAAGAGTTAAATAAATGCTTGGAGTTACTTAGACTAACAGGAGGACTGTGGAGAGATGTTGTAACAGTCTTCATCCATATAAAAGAGAAAGGGAATAACTGTTCCATCTCATCAAAAGTGAGAGAACAGAAAGGGCTGGATTTACCTTACAGCAATAAAGATTCAGACTAGACACTAGGAAAAAGCATATCTAAAGGTAAAAGCAGGTGATGATCATTTATGTTCCTTTTGGAGACGAAGTTACTGAAGATGTCTAAGAAGAGGTTAAATAACCTACAAAAAGGACAGGAGTACAGTTTGATACTCTCTTGGAAGAACTGAATAGACAAACAACCTTCTGAGACCTTTTCTGGACCAATATACAGTTATCCCTCTGATAACACACAAATATTTTCTTTGTAATAATTCAAAAAGTTGCACAACTTGAAGAAATCTAAAATGAATAGGTCACTCTAAAAGTAATGCTTCTTATTTATTTCCATGGAAACTACATCGGACATGAAGAGCACAGTAACACTATTTGATAGAGCAAATTCTCAGCTACAAAGCAATATTTTTCAACACGGTCACTAGCACTGGCTGATTAATGTGAATGAGGTGGTCAAGATGCTCTTCATTTCTTTATGTGACAGCTGTGAATGGCCATCCGAAATATGGCTTGTCTTTCGCATCACTGTTGTCACTACTGAAATACATAACCCACTGCCCCACTATGCTCACATACTCTGGTTGGTTTCCATAAGTGGTCAGCAAGTGTTGATGTATGTCATTGGGTGCCATTTTTTCTACATGGAGAAATTCAGTGACACACCTTTGCTTCATACACACTTCCAGATCAGACATTTTGTCATACTGCCCTTCTGCTCCCATCTGTTTCACAGCAACAAAATGTAACAGTATTGGTGGGAAGGTTCAGCTTCTACTGTAATGCTTCCAACATCTGCCTCTGATGCCGTGGGCCAACGTAATAAAATAGGAGGAATTACTTTCAGAGCAGTCGTCATCATACTTTAGAGAAATATCAAGATCTTTTTGAATATGTTTAATTATTGCTTTCCTTCTCCTGCATGACTGGAAAGGATTTACACAGCCTCAGAAATATGCTTAATATTAGTGAAGATGTATAAAAGACTCTTGAATCTAGTAGTATAAGTACACTCTCATGGCTTTCTTAGTGAGAGAAGGATCACATCAAAAACTGCAGAAGGTACAGTATCAATATAATGGATGTTGAGGCTTTTCCTAAGTCTTGTTGTATCATTATAAGAGCAAAATAACTTCTCCTTGCTCTAGCAATGTATTCAACATTTGGTTTATGAAAGTTTTCCCTATTGCTGCGTTCCTCAACCATGTCTCTGTTCTGGAACACCAATTTACTCAACACATAAGGCTCAAGATCCCAGAAAGCTAGGTTTGTAAGCATATCTGCATCTCTGACTTGGATCCCAAACACATTTATATATCTGACTCATCCTGCAAAGCACAGATTTATTTGACTTAAGAAGGCGTTAGGAGCCTGTACACCTTTAAATTCTGACTTTTCTCCTGAGGAAGGAGCTCTTCTGGGAGTCTCAAGTCCATCGCTTGCAATTAAATGGTGTTCTTTCCATTTTCAGCTCAAAGCTCTTTTCCACTTATAGCACTCTCCCTTGTTCTCCTGATATGTTATAAGCACATTCCTCTTCTGCCTTTCGTCTTGCCCTTCTGTATCTCATCTATTTCTCCCAATTTTTCCAACCTATCTCATTTTAGCCTTCTATTTGGATCAAAGGATCAAGCCAATCAAACACACCGAATTACAAGAAAGAACTAAATTCTGTTTGATATGCACACAGCACTTACTGACTTCAGAAGAAAAAGCACGATTACAACTGCAGAAAATATGTGGCCACCTAAATGCAAAACGCCGTCAGTTTTTAATGCACTAGGCAAATTATCAATGGGTTACATACCAGTAATTCAACAACTGGGCCTTTACTTTCACTTCAGTCCTTGGAAAGTCCCTCCCTGTGCTGTCATATATTCATATTAAAGAGGACCTCTGAAAAATGCAGATAACTTGATGCAAGAAATATCTATTAAAATTTAAAAATGGCACATTTTCTCAACAATTCTGTCTCAATTTTTTTTTTTTTTTTAATGAAAATAACTGTGTCAACACATGTAACTTAAATCTCCAGGTAAGAAGAATAAAAATATATTTCCTCTCTTTTTTCAGGCATGATCGTAAAGAGTTGACTTAAGTTATACTGATCATCCCCCTGAAATCAGAAGCTCAGTACACATTCTTTATCTGGGGCAAAGAGGTAAGGTCAATTCCATTCTTTACCCAATTCCTTGTTATTATAAATATCAGATTTAGGCTATTGTGTGCCACTTCTCACATGTCACGTACTCTACAGTGGTTGGTAAAGTAAATGAGCTACTTTTTGGAAGCAAGATTACTCACTGGAGATTTTGGTATTCATTTTCACTGAGAAGAATTAAAATTATTTTCTCTCTTGATTTCTTTGCTTAGAAAGAACAGTATTTTGAATGTCACTAAATAGACTTAAATGCTCATGTTAATGACTCTATGTAGTGTAAAACTATGAAAACTAAACCCCTATTACTGTTCCTATATTATAAAGCAACCAGGCATTTGGGAAAAGGTGGTCAAGAAAACATTCTTTCTGAAAGAGGCTACTGCTGTGTCAAGGAGTTGTACAGCATAACCAGGGCAGAAAGTATGTCTAGCATCTTTCTCTGAAAAGATGTGCCTAGGCTGAACTGCTGAAGAAAGTCCTGAGATTGTAACGCACCCCTGATTTACTCCTGTGGTGTCAGTGCAAAGTATAATCACTGGCTGAGAGATTTAAATCAATGCAGTGTGATTTTCAAAAGCTCTCATACTGAGCTAGCATCACTAACTTTGAAGTGAAGGGTAAAATTCAAATGAGGTATAATAATGCTAGAGCTGAGCACTTCTGAAAATCCCTCCCGTGACCTTGAGGCTCAAGAAATACGTTAAAATTTGATCAGCAAATTCTGGTCACTTCTCATATTGAAATGAGTGCTTTTAGGGGTGGGGGTGGGCAAGCAGGGATCAAGTCACTTTGAGGCATTTATATTATATTATATATTATGTTACACACCTGAAAATAAAGCGCAGTAATATTCTCTAGCAATTTTTTTTTTTCTAAATTAATCTACAAGCATAAAAACATGGGCATATAGTTGGTAAAGCAGGGGAAAAAAAAAAAGTTTGAAGGATTTAGAAAAGGAATTTACATCTTCCAAGTAACTTGAACTTATGATGCTCCATCCTTTTCAGGATGTGTACATTCATACTTGAGTCCCATTGACCTTCAGTGAGCTTTGGGCTTCAAATCACCTTTGAGAAAAGAACCCTACCTCTGCTGAATATCATATATTCCCATAAGTTTCATATTAGTGAAGAAATCAACAGGCTATTGAAGTTCTCTTCTCACTTTCAGTTGATCTTTCTCCTTTTCCAGGAACGAGCAGTCCATACCTTCCAGCATCACTCTCCAGAGTGTGCCTTGACCTCCTTTCCAGGCAGGAGGTAATGAGCCAACTGTTTCTACAAAATGCTTTCCGAACAGGTTCAGCTCCCATTAGCACATGGGAAAACTTGGGCAGCTTGATACATAAGCCTGGCTGAAAATCACAGTAGTACAAAGAATGTCTCACACTATGCCTGAGGTTTCCCAGCCTGCCAAGGGGATTTTAAGGCCTCTTTCCAACAATAGTTATGAGTTTAAATGTCCTGGGCAGCCCGATAGATCTATTCTGTAAGCTCTCTGTCAGGGAAAGATAGGGGAGAATAACCAAGTATCAGACCAAACCTACTCATACTGCAACCATGTTGTTTATGGCAGAGGTACGCGTGCCATTCAGGTCTTCCATCTACCAAATGAATCATCTGCCATGGGGGAAATTTTATGCTTGTCCTGCTAAGGAACCAGACCTGGCTCTGGCAGGGACCTCAGACTTTCTGATCTCTGTCTTCTTCTCATGGTCAGTGAAGAAAAAGCACACTGACACCTGTCATCTTGGCTTCATCCCAATTGATGTAGCTGCCTGATGCCATATTTTGCTCCTGCACAAAGTGCCTGTAAATGTATTCTCTAGGCTTTTTTCCCGTGCACTGCTGGTGATTTCATTCAATGCCACTTTCACTTCAGATGAAAATATTAAATTAATTTCTGTGTCAGGATGCAACAGGGCTTCAGTAGTGAAATGAATAGACATTCAGTAGTGAAATGAATAGACAGTGATCCAGCGGGGAATGAGAGGGGTAGTATAATGAAGGCTTCACCTCTCTTTGGCTCTGTGCAAAAGTTCCCAGCAGTACTGAGAAATATTTTCATGGGACAGTCAAATTTCTGCTGAATAGGATGAAAAGATGAAGAAGCCCATTCCACTGTATTCACGCTCCTGTACAGAGAAGTCCTGCTTAACATTTCTGCCGAACAGAGCCTTAGGGCAGAAAATACATTGAACTCCCATATTAGAGTACTAGTAATGGCTTTTTAAAACTGTCTCAGTTTGTATCATTTGCAAAGCACGAATATTCTATCTGATTTTAATTATAGGATTCTCCTAGATATTGTATTTCGTTTTCTATCTACCTCCCCACCTCCTCTTTCAGTTTTGTTGTTGGTGCTGCTGTCCTGCACTTACAGCCTCGCTCTGATTTGCAAGGCTGATCCCATTGCCAGAATCCTTTTATCACTCTGCTTTGAAAAAAGAATTGAATTTCTTTTGTACATTGGGGTGAATTTGTAAATAACACTCGTTCAACAAATTTTGCTCCAAGGATCACTCTGGGAATATATTCAGATCAATATCATCCCTGTTAATATCACTTGAAAGTAGTGCTGCACAGCACCACAGAAAGGCTCTGGGAGTATCATCTTCAAAATAGGGAGTCTGAGAAAGCCAAATGAGAAGCACTGAGCAACAGGATATTGTACATGCAGTCCATGAACTCGTTCTCAGAAGCAGGGGATACTAATTATCTCCTAGTATCACAGCAGTGCAAACACAGCCTCCCCAGATCCTGGAGCTGTACACACTGAACTTAAAAATGTAAAATATTTTTTTTTCATAGAATCATAGAATCATAGAATGGCCTGTGTTGAAAAGGACCTCAAAGATTATCTAGTTTCAACCCCCCTGCTGTGTGCAGGGTCACCAACCACCAGACCAGGCTGCCCAGAGCTACATCCAGCCTGGCCTTGAATGCCTCCAGGGATGGGGCATCCACAGCCTCCTTGGGCAACCTGTTCCAGTGCCTCACCACCCTCTGAGTGAAAAACTTCCTCCTAATATCTAACCTAAGCCTCCTCTGTCTCAATTTAAAACCCCCTCTGTTCACAACAATTCACTGTTGTAAACACCCGTTCCCCCTCCTGTTTATACGCTCCCTTCTAGTACTGGAAGGCCACAACGTGTTCTCCCCAGAGCCTTCTCTTCTCCAAGCTAAACAAGTCCAGTTCCCTCATCCTTTCTTCTTAGGAGAGGTGCTCCAGCCCTCTGATCATCTTAGTGGCCCTCTTCTGGACCTGTTCCGTTTTTGTGACCCCACAAAGACCCCATATCTAGTGAAATTATTTTTCCTTATGTTTTACTTAACGCATAATCGCAGGAAACACCTCCAAAGAATATTAAAATGTACAGTCTGAATTTTCAAGGTTTTCTTCTCTTCTTTAAATAAACATATGGAGGTTCTTTAAATAGTTCTCTCTGCACTAAGCACAAGTGCAACAAAAGACATGCAGTGACTGCAAAACACAACAGAGCACCAGAAAAAAAATAGATTAAACCCTTGCGTTTATGAGTCTTTCTATCTTGACCACCAGTGTTCTGCTAGGGTATTCAGATGCTCTCACCTCACTCGAAGGCTGATGAGACAAAAAGCTTTTAAAAGTCACCAGGTCTGTCAAAATAAAGCAGGGAGTATATACATGAGGATGCTCATTGTCCTTTCCCAGGTGAACATAAAAAGCCCCTAAGTACCTTTGTAAGTCTGAGATATAGATGTTGGAGATATAGATTCTATGGGAATATATTGTCCCCAGCCACGACCATGCAGCATACATAAGAACATACAGATCAAAGTACACACAACCTTGTTGATGCAAATCTCTGAGCTGCAGTTCACCCATGTTGAGCAGAAAGCTGGTACCAATGTGCTGATACTTCTTATGTATTTTCCACCGTAAATTCCCAGTCTAGATGCTTCTCCTGTCTTTTTCTGGGCTAAATGTCAGCTTCCCTGGCCTTGTCCCAGTTAAATACTAGGTGAGTTGTGTAAGGATGCCAAGCAATTCACACGACAAGGTTCTGTAATGTCTGTTTTACTCTGTTTATATCTCTGCAGAAACCCCTTTTTTCCCTTTTGTCTTGCTTATTCTTCTAAGATTAGCACTTGTTTTTTGTTTTTGTTTTTGTTTTTTAAATGTCCTTTATTGTGGTCTTAAATCTACTTTTTGTCCTTTTATTTACAAGGAAAAACTTGGAAGCATAGCCTAGGAATATGACAAAATCAGAATCAGAAAGTTAGCAAAAGGAAGCCCAAATTTACTTAGAGAGCATCTCATTACTTTTTTATTCAGTCTCATGATTAGGTAGGAACAGGCTGACTCATAACATTTGAGTGCCCTGGCTCAGCAATACTGCTTTCACTGTCAGAATCTTCCATCCTCTGTTCCATTACGGTCCTGCATCTCACCCTCAGCTGATTTGCATTGCTAGGCAAGTACAGGATTACAAAAATTAAAAGACAGTTATGAAAAATAATTTGGAGCAAAATAACACAACTTGGAGACGTCTTTTCTGGTACAGCTGACTGCTGTTCCTGAAGGCTTCCCAAGTTAAACAACAAATAAGTGTGGCTGGGATCCAACTGTTCTCTCACTTGGTTCTTTGGGAATGGAAATGAACCTGTTGGTCTCTACTCCTCTCATTCATTTCTCAACTTCTATTGATTTGTTGCACTGTCAGTGATAACATACTTTGTGTTAATCTTTTTTTTGTTAGTTATGTTAGGTGCTGAAACACATCTTACCTTTCTAAGTGCATTCCACACTCATCTGCTCTGAAGTGATAGGAAAATACAAAGTAGATTTGCCACTAGCAATATTTTTCTATCTACCTAAACATCCTCAGTTATTGGCTGAAATGGTAAACGTAAACTATAGTCAGGCATACAGCAGCATAGCAGAATGCAAGCAGTAAGCAGAATAGCAACCAAAGATCTAGCTGCAGGTTTGGACAGTA
The DNA here is from genome assembly GCA_035772895.1 of Perdix hodgsoniae. Taxonomy (NCBI): domain Eukaryota; kingdom Metazoa; phylum Chordata; class Aves; order Galliformes; family Phasianidae; genus Perdix; species Perdix hodgsoniae. The sequence goes on from JAPSGF010000041.1 coordinate 5,532,329, forward strand.
TGAAATGCCATCAGTTTTGAGATGCAATTCTGCTACTCACATGAATAAATCTTGACACATGAGATTAGAACCACTGAAATCGATGAATTCCTTTATTCAGCCAAAACAACACTGACTTCAATGAGGTTTGCCTAAGGACATGCAGAGTCTGTTTCAATGGTCCAGCTTGTTTGAACAAGATCTGGTTTACAGCTTGCCTTTCATGAAAACAGTAGTCCTGATCCTTCTGAAACCTAGGAGATCTTCAATTTCATCAGAGTCAGATCTGGGCTCACTGCACCAACAAGACAGTAAAATTACCTTTTTAACTACATAATGATGAGAATGATTAATGAAATAATAGCACAACAAGAGATAAATTCATCAGGAAAAGGTAAGAAGAATAACGTTTTCATTAGCCAGAAATTGAAATGGAAAAAGTTCTATTTGGATCCAGTACTGAATACCGTAGAAACAATGTATTTCCAGTGAGCTCAAAAGGAGTTAGGTGAGTGCAAATTCAAAATGGATGTCTTGACAGGAGGAAGCTACACAGAAGGAGGAGCTACAGAAAGGACATTTGTGCCAAAGGAGTTAAACAGGAGGCCATAAAAGAACATGTAAGTCAAGCTGACCTAATTCGTCTTTCAGTATAGAAAGCTCCAGTGGAGAAACTACTTCCACTCACCACCCTGGGAAACCTGAGGATTACCTAATCAGCAAATGGTTGGGGAAATGTAACCTCATAAATACATTAACTTAGACTTAATCTGAAGGCATTTGAATATCTAAACGTCTTCTAGCAAATGTGAAAAAAATTCTCATTTGACTCCAATCCACAGTTCCTATAGCAGAGGTGAAGAAGCCCTCAGGTTGGACCTACAGAGGAGGTGTGCCTGATTCTAACCTCAGAAATTCTAACTTCAAGAAAACATCGTGCTGGAGCTTTGTCACTACTAAATGACTTGACTGTGACTCAGCTCAGCCATGGAAATGTGAGCAAGCCCATTACCACCAAACACAGAGTAACTTGGAGATCAAATAAGAAGCTCAGATGTTTCCCCACCGGAGAAGGTGGAAAGGTGAGGATGGGGCAATAGACAGAACCTGCTACCATCCTTTCCCTGCTCAATGGATGAGGCCAGGAGGGATTTGGATAAGGCAGGAGGTACCAACATGCTTTTCAAAAAAAATTGCAGTAAATTATTTTTCTTAGGAATAAAAATGAGATTCCAAGGGCACCACCTGCAACTCCTTACCACTTCTTTTTCAGGTTTGTGCTTGAAGTCACAAAGCTGATTCAAAACTGTTATAAATATAACAACTACCTAAGCCCTGCATAGTTCATATCAAAATACTGCTTTGATACGGGTTTTGATTTTAGTAAAAATAATGCTGTTTGTTAATATATTTTAATAATCCTCTGTAAGGCTGAAGTCAAAAGTGACAGTATAGTGGAGTGACACAAGTTTGACTGTTATCTTTGTGTGCACTGCTACAGTATAAAAACAAAGAGAAAATGTTATTGAGAAAACCATAGATTTAAAACTACTCCCTCTAGAATGGTTTACATGCTGTCAGCAGCATAAGCAATTATTTTTTTAATACATACATATAATGATCTTCAAAATAAAATAATCGTGACAAGGTATGACAGGGTTGAGAGCAAAATACTGGAAGCTATAGCTGAAGAATAATAATTTTCTCTGCTGAACCACCATGGAAGTTAATCCTTCAAAATTATCATGTAAAATAAAATGCTATATTTCATCTATATTGGTATTTGTCTTTGATCACACAGGCAATTGATGCACAGTGGATACTTGTTATTTAAATACCTGTATATCTTCCATGTCTACATGCATGCGCACACACCTGTACATATCTATACAGACATATATGCACATCCTCACATGCTAGCATGTAAGGTTTACTACAAAGTTTTGCTTCAGTTATTCAAATCTAGCTGCTAAACACATGCACAGCTGCAGCACAAGTGCAAGTTGAATCAGCTCCCCAAGGAGCAGAGGCTTGGTTCGTGGATTCCTTAGTTCATTATAATCACTGCTTTCAATCTCTCATTATACAGAAACTCTGTCACTGAGATTCTTCAGAAACCTGAGGCCAATGGCTCTTCATTTAAACTAGTGTCACTTAGTCCAAGTCAAAGATATAATTGAGAGGGCAATGTTTCTGGGAAGACCTCTTAAAGCCAACAATTTTTAACATTTCTGTTCTGTAAAGCCCCGATAAGGTTTCAGCTTCCACCAAATCTCTGCTAGCACTAACTACTCTCAAACCAAAGGATTCTATATTAATTAAACAGACCTCTTTCTCCCCACTGTAGAAACACAGGGACTAAAAATAAACCTGTTACAAAATATGCATTTTGTTTATACATATTTACATAGATCTCAGATCTGAATATATGTGTTACCAGAAGGTTTTACCAATCTGATGCAGAAGATCAGTAAAGCAATCTGCAGGCTCTACAGGGGCCAGAAAAGGAGCGTTTGTCTGGTGGCAAACAGCATTATGCAAGACATGTACTGGTTTTAGATCGTGAGGGGGAAATAGTTGCGTAAGTTGTGTATCTGGACTGACTGGCAACAACACTGCTCATCCCTGCACACAAAAGAAGAGAGGATCGTCTCTCTTCTGTGCATTTATTCAGATTTCCAAGCTCAGGGCTACCTTTTTGCTATTCCATGATTTGACTATTTTGGCTTCCTTTTACCTTTTTCTTCCTTTCTTTTTTTCTTTTCTTTTTTTTTTCTTCCCCTAAATGTGTCCCTGGAGTTCGATTTTGGAGGCAGTAACATCGCTTCTTATTTTCAGCCCTCTGTCTCTCACAGCCCTGCTGCTCTTGCATGCTCAATGCATATGATGTCTCAACAAAATGAGTATGTTTTTCACCATTTGTTTCACTTGTGGTTTTTTTTGGTTTTTTTTTCCTCCTCTAAAAAGGAATCCGATGGGGGAGGAAGAAGGCTGGAAAAGCCTGCTGGGAAGTGTAGTCCAGCCGCAGCCGTGTTAGAACAAAAGAGAGCAGAGCTCTGCGTAACCACACAGCCCCTGTGCACCATGTGTGGGCAAGGGCTATGGCCAAGGGGACCACAGGGATCAAGGGGGATTCCACAAAAAGCCCATCTTCTCAGGTCACCTTGGCTTCATTATTCTTGCATTTGGGGCAATTTCATGGAGAAAGCCATGTGGAAGCTATGTGAAAACATACATGTGGACAGATGCCTGGGCTGGGCACAGTGGGGTGCCAGGACTGGGACAAGGAACAGGGTGAGGCCTTGAGCAGCAGGAACTGCTTCTTTGGCTGCTTCATCTGGCAGCACAGGGCTGCCTAATGGAAAAACTTTCCCACTGTTTTTTTCTTTGAAAGAGATTTTATTTTCACAGGAGCAAGACAAACTGTCTCTTGGATCTGCCTTCAGCTTTGCATCTCAACAGGAATAGAGCTTTTAACACATCACATCCATTTATGCAGTCATTCATATTTCTCAATAAAAAATTATGGAGGGTGGGAGGTCTTCCTAATTATTGTTGGTATTTTCAGCACACAGCCAGTTGCATGGTTACATTGTGCAGCACCACTACCACACATCATCTCTTAATTTCTTTATTTTCTACCTAGCGGGAAAAGAAAAAAAAAAAGAAAAAAAAGTGAAGTAATTTCTTCCTTTTAGCCTCCTGGGCAAGTAACCGTGGGGTAGAAAATAGAAATTCTTGGAAGTCTTCTGAGATTATTTTCTTCTTATTATTTTATTTTATTTTTAAGGAAATCAAGTGCTCAGCCTCATGCTTTTAAAGCAGAGAGTTATTCGCTCTTGACAGTGCAAAGGCTTTTGCTAATGTGCAGACAGGAGTTTCCTGGTGATTCTTTCAGAGCGAGTGTAGCACATGTAAGGCAATAGGCCCAGATCTTTTTCCCTTGCTTTCTCTTTTGCCTAGATAATTACATGAAGTTTCAGCTTCTCCCCCCTCCCCCTTTCCGTTAACCTTGGATCCATAGTTTCTGCTGATTACTCCCTGCTCCTTTCCTCCAGCACATCAGCTGTTACTTTTCATTTCATGGCTCAGTGGTGAAACTCTTGAACTCTTTTCTCTTTACATGTCCAAGCTGCTTTCTTCCCCCAGATGCTTTTGACTTTTCTCAAGGTCTCATCCTTTATCACAGGGACATCGCGCTTGTTCAATAGAGCTCAGATGCTCCATAGGCACTGCAGCGCAGTGAGGGCGAGATGTGTATTGCACATTGGACAGTGGGGACAGTGAGTGGACCATACCTCCTGCCTTACTCTGGGCATGAAGAGAGGAGGGGGCTTGTGGCTGCAGCTCCCCAGGACTCCGTCTCCCAAAAAATGGGCTGGCAAAGTGCAGCCAATTTAATCCTCTCTTTTACAAGCATTACGGACCTGGGCTTGCCCAGAACTGCTGTAACTCAATGCAAGCAGAGAAAGGAAAGCTTCACTCCTCCAGATCGCCAGGAATAATTTTACAACCCCTCTCCAACCTTCAATCTGGCACGGATTGGCTGGCTAAACATTGCAGTGCCGCCAGATCCCTGCTATTTGTGCACCTGGCAATACCACTCCGATCATAAAGGTGTTAGCAGCAGCGGGGCTGGATTTTCTTTCTTTTCTTTACTTTTTTTTTTTTTCCCCTTTATCTTCCACCCCCTTCCCCTATTTTCTTTTAATAACCAAAGCAGTGAATGGCGGAGAGTACATGAAAGGACTGATCAGCAGGCACTCATCATGGTTGTGTCAGTGGGGGGAAGGGAGACACATCCGCCTGATTTAGTGACGGACTGGGGAAAACACGCTCTGACGGGAAAGGGGCTCTTGGGGGAAGGGAGAGCAAGGAAGGGTTAATGAAGCAGCATCTGCCAACATGAACAGGCAGCCCTGGAAAATCTCTGCCCTGTGTTATCTGAGTGGGGGCTGTACTAGCCTTCCCTTTCAGCCACAGTTTTTGGGAAACTGAGAGCCCATACCGTCACAGAGGTCCCAGATCTTGAGCATAGAAGAAGCCATCAGGACCACCACAGACTTTGTCACAGAGCCCTGCTGCCACCAGCCTCACTACCTCCAGGGATGGAGGATACCAGCTCCATCCTCAGCTCAGGGCTGCCCCAATTGTACATGAATTATAAGCCATGTAGTAAAAAATTAGGTTATGTTGCCTGATTTCTCCCCCTCACACACATCAAGAAACATTGCTGTCATTTTTTATGCATACTTTAAACGAGGTGTTTTTCTGTTAACCAGTACCATTAGTCTCTCTTTTCCTGTTTCTCAGTTAGCTCCAGTGACAGTTTCACTTAGAGATGCAAACCCAAGGCATGGGCTACAGAAGTCCATGGGCTACAGAAACACTCCCCGTGTTGTTTTCAACCGTGGTCTTTGGTCAGGAGAAAGCTGCAAGAAGCAGCACACAACTGGGAAGTTCTTTTCCTTCAGGACAAAAGGATATTGCAATAGGACAACAGTGCTCCACTGCGGTATCACGGGCTGAGAGTGCCAAGCTTTGCCACTTATCCTGCCTGTGTACACACAGCCCAGTTGCCAGTTCTCCACCAACACCTCCTCTGCAGCCCCGGTACTTGTAGTTTTGTGGTCAGCCTGTTCAGAGAGCTGATCCCACCAACAGCTATCCTCCCAGCAAAACAAGAACGCTGTTTTTCAAAGCAGATTTCCCCAACGCCTTTGCATTCCTTTGAAGTACTTATCATGAACACTAAATATGGAAACGTGGCCATCTAAGGAGCTACCCACAAAGAAACTACTTGTTACATTGAGGAGGACACTTTTCTTGCTAGTTTCAAAGAAATTTCAGTCTCTTCCTTGTTTGATCCTTTTATCCAGATGTGTAGGTTAGCACATTTCCACGTTACCGAAGAGCTGCTAAGTGTAATATGTATTAGCTACCTACAGTACTTCATTATACCTTATTCTAATTCTGTACCATTCTAAAGATACAGCTGTACTTTGGTGACAAAAATAAGAATTTCTGAACACAGTGTTCAGTACACACATCTACAGCATTCCAAATGGTGACAGCAAGTGCAACCTTTTAGCAAAAATAAGAAAAACAGAGTTCTCGTGATTATAACTTAGAGTTAAGAAAAAACTAACAAGCTTGAATCCACTTGTCAGCTGGGTCCTGTAGAGAGTCTCTGACATTTTTTAAAGGGGCAGAAAACCATCTTTCAACTAGTAGACCGGCCCTCTGCATGCTGTGGAAATAAGTGTGTATATGACAGATCTAATAATAGGTAGCTGTCATGGTGATGGGTGACCAGAATAACTAGCATACCCCCTCTGCCTCCCTCTGCTTTCTTCTCAGTCTCCCTTGGATTTTCCATATACATCTCTCCATCCTCTCCTCATTAAACTCAATGGGATTCAGTTCAGACCATACTACCTTGTTTGGCACTATTTACATAACCAGATCCTAAAGACTGACATGCCAGCACTGAGTCTAGATTATCAAAATACACTGAGCACAGGTTGTCTGTGCAGATAAATAACACTGGCATAGTAACCAAAGTCTCAGAGGTGCTCAACTTAATGCACATATAGTGGACACAAAATTGACAGAGACCAGGTCAGGCTGACCACATCAGTCTCTCACAAGTGTTAGAGAAGTCTGAGAGTACAGTAGGAGAATGTGAAAAAGTGTACTGTGGAAACAGGGGTGGGGAAACAGAAAAATGTAATAATTCCTCTATAAATCGTAAGGATATGTTTTTCCCTGTGCAAAGAGAAACTTCAGTGTAATCCTTGCATTTCTCTGCAAAATCACCCAACTCCTATTTCTCTCTCCCTCCCTTTCTCTCTCCTTTTTTTAAGGACATCAGTATTTTTCAGTCGTAAAAGTCTTTGTAATGTACTCATTTTGTGAGGCCTTTTGTTACCTCCATATAATTCTCCCAGACAATTATTATCACAGTCATTGTTACACAATCCAGTTAAAGCACTTCTTTTGCGCCTCTGTCTCTTTCTCCTTCGACAAAATGAAATGTTTGAATGAAGAGTTACATTCCTCAAGATAATGAACTCTCCAGAAGGAAGGTAATGGAAAGTACATATTAATTAACAAGGCTGAACTGTGGTACGGTATTTATATCACACTGAAAGATTACGAACATGGAAAAAGAGTTTTGTTTGTTTTCTCTGGATCAGGCCTCCTTATTTAAAAAGTACAAAAACCCAAACCATGTACACACGTGCCTTTACTATTCAGATTCTTCACACAGATCAATAAGCATATGCATTTTTTGTCTCCCTGTTGTGTCTTTGACCATGGTGAAGTTAGGAAATTTCAGACCTTCTCCTAGAATTCTCATCATAACCTACCAAGGACATCTCACTTTGCTTTCTGCCTCATTGGAATACACAGTAGAATTACAAAAGCTTCACTGTCTGTAGGTTTGAGGCAACAATATCCCTTCTGGTTAGACTTGGAAGGACAGAAGAAAGCCTGGTCCAAAGCTGGCTCAAGGAACAGCACAGTGCAATCACATGTTTTTGAATGTTATTTATTATATGCACTTGCCTTTATCACTCTGTATTTCCCAAACATCTGCAAAAGTCAGCTGTACCATTTCTGGCAAAACATCTTGCTTGTCTTCCTGTGAGGAGACTGGTCCCTCCAAGGCCATGTGAAGAACATTTCAGGCTCTAGTTCAAGAGTCTGAAGTCAATACAACCATTACCTTCCAGAAGTTTTGATGAGAGCAGTGCTGAAAGCCTTGCCTGTACCCTTGACACAGCATCCTGCCAAGAAAGAGGAGCTGCAGCCACAGCAGTAGTTTTGTCAGTCCTGTGGTGTTGGTGTGAGCACACAAAGTGCTCTGCCATAAGGGTGACCAAATTCGTGTTCATTTTAGTAAAATGAAAAACTTCCAGAAATCTTCAGAATGCAAAGTTATCAAGTTCTAGGCCATTCTAGGATCCCTGTTTCAGCAGCCATGAGCTTTGTTGACAATCTCAGTCTATGGGCCTTTTGAAGAATTTTGCTCCAGAAGTTGTTTCAGTTTATGACATAGCTTCAAATGTTTCTTTTCATTATTTTTCTAAGCAGTCAACTCTGTTAAAGTAGTTATATCAAGAAACGACTTCAAAATTTTAATTCCTTTTGAATTTAAATTCAACATTTTCTCAGCAAGGAAAGATTTCAAGGTTTGGGAAATATTAATGTGCCAACACCTCTCTATTTCTTCAATGGTACCAACTGCTACAGAATCACAGAACTGTAGGAGTTGGAAGGGACCTCCAGAGATAACTGAGTCCAACCCCCTGGGCAAAGCAGGCCCCCTACAGCAGGCTGCACAGGTAGGCATCCAGGTGGGTCTTGATTATCTTCACAGAACCAGATTCCACAACCTCCCTGTGCAGCCTGTTCCAGTGCTCCATTACCTCACTGTGAAGAAGCTCCTTTGCATATTTGTGTGGAGCTTCCTATGTTCCAGTTTTTGGCTGCTTCCCTTTGTCCTGACTCCACAGACCACTGAAAAGAGGTTGGCCACATCTCTGACTCCCACACTTAAGTTATTTATAAACATTAGTAAGATCCCCTCTCAGTCTTCTCAAGGCAGAACAGAGCCAGGAAAGGCTGAGCAACCTTACAAGGGAGATGCTCCAGGACCTTTATCACTTTTGTGGCTCTCTTATGGACTCTCTTCAGGAGATCTCTGTTTTTTTTTTGCACCAGAAAGCCCAGAACTGGACACAACACTCCAGGTCAGGCCTGACCAGGGCAGAGTATAGGAGGAAGATCACTTCCCTTGACTTACTGGCCACGCTCCTTTTAATTCACCCCAGGGTGCCATTGGTCTCCTTAGCCACCAGGGCACACTGCTGGCTCATGGCCAATCTTCTGTCCTCCAGAACACCCAGGTCCTTCTCTGAAGGGCTCCTCTCAAGCAGGTCATCCCGCCACCTGTACTGATACATGCAGTTATTCTTTTTTGAATAAGGATTATGTCCCTGGTTTATATTCTCATACCACATGTTAATGATGCTACTTTACATGGACGTAAGCCTTCTTCTTCATGTTTGCAGAGCAGATAGCTGTTTGTGGCTATACTTTAAAAACAGAGTTAGTTTCTACCTGGCTTAAATTCTAATTAAAGACTTGTTTGAGCAGTGGGAAGCAGAAACTACTCTACATTACACCAGGTAAATTCTGTGATGCGATACCAGATTCAATGCTGCATGAAAGCAAAGCAAGACTCTGGTTTGTTTGAATGCCATAATTACAGTCTTTCTGGCTGAGGATGATCCTGATGAGTGTAGCTGCTAAAGACATCAGTCTAAATATAGACAAACTCCATGTGACTGTATGGCAGATGTCAATTTGCTATTTAAACTCTGCTCTCCTGTGACTTACAAAGAAGAAATAAGTGAAAAGAGGAAGACTCCAAGATCTTACCTATTTAATTATGTGCAAAGTTAAATCTCCTTGAAAATATTTATAAAATTCACTAGCAGCAGTTGAATGACATACGGATTGCACATCTGAAAACCAGAGCAGAATTATGAATTGAGTCACTGGTGAAATGACTTTGAAGGTGTCATCTCCGTCTTAAAAGAATATTTGCCCTTCAAATGAAGGAAGAACAGGATCACATTTAGCTGTCCACCCTGCCTTGGTGTGGACCTGCTGACAGCACTGCCACTTAGAAGAGGAGCTGTATCTCTGCCATGTCATAGCAGCGTGGCTCAAATAGACCTGAGACCACAGTGCTAGGAAAGAAGTGAAATCAGAGAAAGAAATTAGCATGGATGCTTCGCATTTTTTCCTGGTGTAGTCACAACTTTTACCTCCAAGCACTGCAGGACATTTACTTGAATTTTTAAAAAGTAATAGCAAATGAGCAGTAGGTAAAATACTGAAGAACGTGAGTGATTTTTTTAGTCTATCTTTCTCTTAACCTGACTTCCTAAATACAAGGTCTGTTACTGGAGACAAATAGTTAGAACACATACTAAGATAAAAAGCAAAGCCTGTTATTGATTGTCTTTATTTATGTATTTATTTATTTTTGCTGCTAGGAAATACTGCTCGGAAGCAAATGCCATCTTCAAAACTTATTCTATCTGTGGATCAGTTTTAGAAAGAAAAGCAAATGATTTTTGCTGATTTTATTTATTTATATAGTATATTATATAGCGAGGAGAGTTTGGTAAAGACTTGCTTTGTGTTCTATCAAATAAGCAATATTTATTCATCAAAACTGGTCTCCAGAAACAAACAAACAAACAAAAAACCTTATAGGTTACACAGGACTGAATATCATTTCTAAACCAAGTATAGTTTCAATAGTTAAAAAAGAGTGAGATTTCTTACGTTTTCATCCAAAAACCCACTTTTCAATGAGTAAACTCTGTGTTTGAAAATTTCAGTAGTGCTACTGCTGAGAAATCTTCTATAAAATACCATTTTTCAATGCAAACACTTTACCTCATTCATAATCAAAGGAGCACTGGTCTGAGCTGTCAGTCAAACTTAAAAGGGCCATTTCTGATAGTATTAGAGAGACCACATGGGAAGATTTTGTCATTCTAGTAACAAAGGCCTTGAAGCATGACTTTGACTTAAGAATGGGTACTTTCAGGATTGAATTTAAGATACGCATTCTCTCACATGCATTTATCAGAAATGCTTTGTTTCAGGTAGAATAATCTTGGTTTCTATTTCTGTAACTAAACTGAAATTATAAGGCTCTCCAACAATTTTGCTATTTGCTTGTCTACTTTCTGAAAGGTGTTTTTGTAGGGCTTTCAGCACAGAAAAGCTGAAGATTTAAAAGCATTTATGTTGTGCATACCGGTCATTATTCCTAAATTGCTTACACAGTTATTTAAGTACTAAATGCTAAATGTCAACATGAAAATTGCCTAAACATGTTTACATAGCTTCTCTCCTTACTGTTTACAAACTTCCTATAACCGGTAACTCCCATACTCTTTTTTTTTTTTTTTTCCTGGGTTCGTTTGCAGCAAGGGTGTACTAAGCAGCAGAAAAAAAGAGAGGCTGGGGCAAAGATTAGTGAGCTTGCAAAGACCCATTATCTAGCCAATATCTCTCATGGGCTGCTTTTTCTACCCGATGCTGTGGTAAACCCAGGGACACGCAGGCCATGTTCATCAGCAGCTGGGGGAGAGCATTTCCAAGAGCCTGGAAAAGACAGGGATCTCTGCAAGGCCTAATGGGTGTACATGTGTCAGTGTGTGTCAGGCAATGCACTGAACAAGAATCTCCAGGATGGTTGGAAATATAGCAAAACAGCTGGAGATCGGATTGCATACATGGGAGACAAAGGAAGGGCCCCGTCCTGCCAAAACTGTTAACTCAATGGGAGCAATGCTGACCTCAGAGGAGAAGAGTGACTCAAAGCACTCACCATTTCATGAAAACATTTCCCCTATCAGCAGTTCCACAGCCCATTTGCTTTGCCTTTTGGTGTGGTCCCTCTTTCTCCCTCTCCCCACCCTTCTCCTCATCTTCTCTTTCATATACATTTTGGAGTTTTTTCCTACTTCAGCTGAATGATACAGAGAGCTGATGTTGCATTTTTTTGTTACTTGCAAAACAGTGTAAAATACTGCAGAGCAAGAGCCAACCAGAGCAGAGGAGCTGCAATGACCAGTCAAATGAGAGAGATTCACATATTTTCCATCACATTAAAGAAACAGCAATTCCCCTTGCACTGACTGTCTATTAAAGGTACAAGAGAGCCAAGCTCTTGCTGGTAGATATGCAAATTAAATACAGAGCTACCTGCAAGGAAAAACAACCAAACACAATGCCTTCAGAAGCATCTTGATCTCTGGAACAGCCACAGCAACTCCACTTCGGTGTAATCCCAGTTGCACTTGCCTCCCAGCCTTCCTTCTTCACTTTGCATGGGAAACTGTACATCCCCACCATGGGAAGGAGCAAGGAGGGGAAAACTTAAGAGAAAAAGCTGGCTGGGAGAAGGCTTGGGGCTGTGACTGAAGGTGTGGGTGGTTCATAATCTCCTATGTTCCTGGCATAACGAAGGAAAATCGGACACAGTTACAAAGTTATTTAATAGCACTTGCGGGTTATAATCCTACTACTTTGCACAATTTCAGCCAGGAGGAAACACAGCATGAATCTTCAAATATATCATTAATGTGTCCAGAAAGGTTAAAGTCTCTTAAAAATGAGAAACTAAAGTATGTCTTCAGCTTTGTTTTCAGTGATGTTTTTCTTCTACGCAGCTCTTTAGGACATCTATTATTAGTTATTTATATTAAGTATTTGTACTAAAGTAATCCAACAGAACATATTTGTGCTAGATTAGATTGCCCTTTGAGTGGGAGACTGTTTGGGGAAAAAATGGCCTCCAAAGCAATCTAAAAAGACTAACTGAAGGCATGTGGGGCCATGAAAACTGTACTTGGTTCCAAAGCAACAACACTGTTCAACGCTGTTTCTGTAGTTCCACCAGCAAGAGTCCACATAGAGATGCCAAAACGGCTCTGTGCAAACCCTGCAAACAGCACCGATCCCCACTCTGTGCTGCAGCACAACCCCTCCGTTTTGCTGACTCATGCACCAGCCTCCTGGATGAGATGCTCACTCATGGTTCAGCCTCCTGGATGGGATAGCTGGTAATCACCTTTCCAAGTTTCCATTCAGAGCTACCTCAGTGCATCTCAGCTGCAGGAACAAAAGCAATTTTGCCACCCTAGTCACACCAAGTGCTTGTCCTTTCCATCATAGGGATAGCAAAGCTTAGCATCAGTGGTACAGCAGAGCAGATTCCAGGGCCATGCTTAGATGGTTTGGTTGGGCTTCTGTATGGCACAGTTGGGTCGTGGCAGATGTTTCAGGGGACTGTGAGTGGGAGCAGCTCCTCTGTCTTCCTGTCCCACCTCCAGCATTCTGACTCTGGTGCAGGACAGCAGGATCTGCTCCTGAAAGACTTGCACTGTCCAGACATCAATGGGGGTGGGAAAGGGAGAGGTGTCCCCTCTGCACTGCTCCTGCAACCTCTTCTCTCCTGTCATACCCTCTGTTTAACCTCTGCTTTCCATGGCATGCAGCCCAGAGCCCCTACAAAGTCACTGGCATTATTTGAAACAACCTGCTCCTCAAAACAGCCCTGTAATTCTGTAACACTCTTCACTGTGTAGAGCTATGTTCATTAACTTTCTCTCTGTGTCCCTTAAATGCCTTTTTATTTTTCCCCTTCTTTCTCTGTGTCTCTTGTTTCTTTGTTTTTCCTCATCACCTCTCCTGTGATCCAGGACTTCTGTACAGTTCTAAATTTGCCTACGCATAGTCTGTTTAAGTGGGGTATTTTTAAGGTGCTAAAACCAGCCGAGTTCATTATTAGAAATGTAAAGGAAAATAGTCAAGAGAAGCTTAGCAGCTGTTCATGTTTCTCAGCCTTCCAGATAATTTGTCTTTAAAATAAATAAATTCATTTGGCAGGAATTTTTCCTTTAAAAAGTCTAATAGCAGTTGGTAGCTTGAAAGTGTCTCTCTACAGCAAATGAGTAAAATGTACATATGCAATAAAATGATTTTTCATATTTTTATAACAATTATTTTTGTGTCTAAGGAGGTATTTACAGGACTGATTCTGTAGGTTTGAAACTACTTATAAGCTTAACAACTTATAAGTTAATATGTATGTTTGTGCATGTGTGGAGTACTTGCAAATATCAACAGATACATTAGATACAGTGAAACTTTCTCACAGTGACATTGTTTCATCACAGTAAAATAAAGTACAATAAACTATTAAATTGTTTTCAAAATAGTCATTAGAATCACTGTCGCTAAGAGTCAGCGCTCTTGCCCAGCTTTGCTGGTCTGGCTGAGAGGGCACTGCTGCACTGGGATTGCCCAGTGCTGAGGAACACTGTAACTGGGGGAAAGCCACTGCACCACCTTTTCCTACATTCAGTATGAGTGATGTGTTCCCTTTTGTGGTGAGGAACGCAATGCAGGAGATGGGTGTTCCTCTGATTACAGCGAGACACTGGTATTGCAAAAAATCTTCCCCACCCCTGGAGTTTTGCCCCCACACACTGATTATACAATGCTACTCTAAGCAGAAATTCCCAACCATCCTCAACTTTCTCCTCAAAGGCAATAGCAGAAAACTCTCTCATTTCCCATAGCACAGCTGAATTATGATTTGTTCCCTGTGGCTAACAGGTACATAGCCTGCTTCTTCACCCCTCACCACCCACAGGGGACAAGGCATTTCGTCTACATGCCTCCACACAGCCTTCATCCTAGGTAGTGGAGTTTCTTTGGCTTTTCCCCAGACATACCTTTGACACAAGCTGGTGGCTACTATGGCCAAAAGCATGTTTTCTTTCATCCCTTTTGATTATGGTTCATGTTGTTTGAACATCATATGTTGTTCTTGAGCCAGCACTGCAGAGAGTCGTTGGGATTGCAGTACAAAAAGGGAAGCTGTTCCACCTACAAATTGCATCAACTATGTCGTTTCTGGCCTCTGAAACATTAGGCTTGGCTCAGGTTGTCCCATTTGATTGCCATTTTGAGGTGCTTCTGTTTTCAGTGAGTGCCTCATCATGCTACAGGGAATATCACGGCTCTTGCATAGTATACTCCATCTCCTTTCTTAACACTGAAGTCACCAAGCACAAGCAGAGCATCCCCACATCTGGCTGGTGAAGCTGGGCCAGCAGGTTCAGGGCTGGCTTTGTCCCCCTGCTCCTCCAGGGCTGGGAACAAGAAAAATTAGAATTGTCCTTGAAATGCATTTCTGCCTTTGGTAGGACACAGAGCAGGGCTTGCACCTGGAGAATGGCCTACCTGAACTCACATGAAGGCATTGCCAACAAGGTTCATGTTTATGCTGTCTAGCATTTCCTAAGTACACCTGTCGTAAGTAAGCATGCTTCAGTAGTATTCAATAAAGCACAGCAGACTTCTGAAGGGCAGGAATCTCAGTTAAGCACTGTGAATAAGATCTGCCCTGTGTACAGAGCTGTCCTAGTGCCCATGCACAATTTATGTCCCATCTGACCTCCATTTTGAGGGCTCCCTCAGCCCACACACTCTTCCAGCTGTTGCACAGGAGTGATTTCTTCCTCTGCACTGGGTTTCTTTACCTGGGTAGTAATGACCTGTTGCTTTGAAAAAACAAATTCAAATGCTGAAGGACAAAACTGAACAGAAACACTAGCAGGCATCTTCCCCAGAAGCACTGCATATCCAGAGGGAAGCTTGTGCCCCTTGAGCCCAGAGGAAGCACCACACTGGGGCCAGAGGATAGGAGCAGAGAAGGGCTGCTGCTTTCGAGTTTTACTTCTTGGGTAGAGCAGGAAGACAGCTGAGAGGAACCTGGGGAACAAAGCCCAAGGCTGAAGGCAGTGGCGAGGAGAAGGAAAAAGTATAAGAGAAGTAAAGTCAATGCGGGCACCAGCACGCATCACTCACACCTCAGCTCCCCATGTTGTCAGATGAAGCCTTAATTTGGCACAGGATTTAGTTTGCCCCTATAAGAGTTTATTTAACTACTACGTTATTTCAGAAAGGCACTGGCTTCTCACAGAGCAAGAATGCCTTTGCAATATTGCAGGCTTCTAGTTCAGCCTATCATGCTGCTTTTCTCATCAATATAGGCCCATTTTTAATAAGGTCTGCCATTCTGATCCTGTGGACTCTGTACAGTAAAAACACCCAGATCCCTCTAGGGTATATACTTTCAGGTGCTTTTCTAAGAAAAATAGAAAAGCCAAACCTCTGAAACCATATGAGATCCCTTATTGACCCAAATACATGACATGGCTGAACAAACACTTCCATTCATTTAAACTTTGCATTGTACATGTAAATATAACTGTCAAAGGCTAGGTTTCTGAAACAGCACCTTAATAGCTCTGAAAAAGTCAGGTGTTCTTTTTTTTTTTTTTTTTCCAAGCCTGTTTCTTTTCAGTTCATTATGGCCCCAATACTGCCAAGAGAAGAAGGTGCATTATTTTAATTCATTATTCATGCATTATTTTAATTCATTTGACCTCAATGAGACTATTCACATATGTAAAGTTATGCACAAGCTTAAATCTGTGCAGAATCAGGATTTGTGGGCTTAATCTAAATCCTACTGAAGATTTCAGTCAGTTTTGGATCAGTCCCCTTTTCCTGACAGCAACAGAGCTGTGTTTCTAGCAAAACACGTCACTACCAAGATGGAGCCTGGCCAGAGACTCAGCTAACACAGGCTCAGATCCTTCTGCAGACCTCAGACAAGACACTTGGAGAATTCTGCTCGCAAACTAGTGTGAAGATCCTGGAGCTAACAGAGAGCAGGGGCTTACCAGCTGGAGACTGTTCATTCACGCCTGGCTCTTAGCAGTCAGCCCTGGAGCAGGTTCCCCATCATAGGCACTGCACGGCCAGCAGAGGCACAGAAAGCTCACATCTCTCTATGTGCTACTATGCAGCTGTCCCTTGGGTGTCATGCATCAAAAAAAGCTATGCAGAAGTATATGGATAGTGGCAGGTGAAAGTATTGTGTTCATGTATTTTTTCTTGTTATTTAAAATCCATATTTGTATGCTAGATATATGAAATGTGAGCTCAAGAATAACATTAACTATGCAACCCAATCACCACCAAGCTTCATTCTCCTACCTTTGAAATCCTTTCTAGTGGTGAATTATGGACACCTTCCGCCTTAAATACTGTGTTTTAGCCACAGTATCAGAGTTGCAGCTGTAGGTCTTTGGGTGCAATTGTATCTGCTACCTCTGTCCCCACCTCAGGAAATCAGGTTTTGTGCCTCTGGATTCAGCAGGAGAGTACCCTTAATTAATGGCAAGAAAATTTTGTCGATACAATCCACACCGAGTACAAAAAACAACATTCTTCCTAACCTCGTAAGCCAAACACCCAAAAGCTGATCAAGGGGCAAATTCCAGAATTAGCAGAAAAGTCAGAGATCATAGTGGCTTTCTGCCAAAGTCCCAAAATATCCCTGTGGATCACATCAAAACTGAATGTGCTTCCTGCCCCCATGGCAATGTAGCAGCCTCTGATTGGGTGTTCTCCAGGAGTGAGGAACTCCTAGCAGCTGAACTTTCATGTTCACATAGCCCTGGATGTGTGATGTGACATAGGTACAATATGGAATCCCTACAGAAATTGCTCAAGAGCTTGAAAACCAAAGGATGGGCAATGTCCCATCCCCCCCCATTCTGCACCTGGAATACAGGACTACAAATCATTCCAAACTGATAAAAGCAGCAAAATAGCAACAGATGTGTCTCAGTTTGATAGCACAGGCAACCAAAGCTAATTACTTCAAATTGTCTGTGATATTCTTTGGAGATTTCCTTAACCTGAGAAAGCACTTCCTGACTTGAGAGACAAATCTACCAAAATACGATATGTTTAGACAGCAAGACACTTTGGACATGATTTAAAGTTGTTGGAAATAAACGCAAGAACTCCTATTTATATTTGGATCAGGCCTTTGATACTAGAGAAAGTTAATTTAAGTGTAAGTGTAGAGTTTGAAGGTAAGATTTAACCTTAGAATATTTAGGAACATATTGACATATCTTCAGTAATTTGTTAAGTTTCCAATAAGGCAGACTCACTTTCACCAGCAGTAAAAACAAGAAAGATACAGTATGGTTGCTATAAAACTTAAGTTCTCAAATGCTCAAATGTTTACCAAAAAACATCTTTGGCCACATCTGAGTTTCGAGTTGTTTTTAGAGAAACATCACTTCTTAAATATTGGAGTATGAACTTTTTCTCTGTAAAGAAAATTTCTGGTGACTTTTTTCTACTCATGCTCCTGCAAAAAGTATGGCTCTGAGCAGGTATCATTCATGGGATCACAAAGGAGATAAAAATGTTGCTTTGAAACAAGGAAATGCAGAGGGTTTTTTTCATTTATTAAAACATGCAAGAGATCTGACATTATAGAAAAGCGATGCACACAGAAGCATGCACAGCTGGTTCAGGAAAGCTCATAGATTTGTATTAAAAGACTTCAATAACATTAAGCACTTTGCACAAATCTAAATTTTGATTTCATGAGTTCTTCAAAAGGGACTATTGTCCACAAAATAAATTGTTGACCCATAATAAGGTCTTTATGGCTCCTGGATCACTTAGTTCAAGCCATCTTTAAAGAGTCTCTACTGTATAATCCCATTAGTTAAAGACTTAACATCTCATTTCTTTAAGTGTCTTCATGCTTTAACTCCTTTTAAGCATTATGAAAAATCCCTCTGCTTATTAAAGCAATGATTTAAAGTGAGGAGCTACCCTGAAAATGGGAAGATATGTCGTCAGCTGACTGTTAGCACTACTTGTTTTACACAGTATTGGTGAAGAGAAGGAAGGAAAATGCAGACAGTCTATTCTATAACAGCTGGTAGGAAAACGATCCTTTCTGACCCAATATCCTCTCTCACATTTGTGCTCTTCAAAACAAACAAGTGAACAAACAAAACATCAGAAACCTTAATAAACTGTTCAGTCTTCTCTCAAAAGAGCAACAATTCAACTGCTTGCTGCTTATGCACACACCAATCTCTCCTTCCTGTAGTTTCGTGTCTGAAGAAGTCAGTGTTCTCTACAGTCTTCTGGAATTTGCAGTGTTTCACCAGAAATGTACAAAAATTTATTGGCCCTAAAATGTCCGGAAACTGTCGAACCATAATGGATTAAAAGAAAGGGGAAAAAAACCCTCAAATCAAACGTGCTCTTCTTCTTTCTGTCCTCATAAAGGAGAGTTTGGGCTCAATTTTTTATGCGTCAGAGTTTTTATGCTGCCAAGGGAGTAATTTATGACAATTACTAAGGAGGACTTCCAGCCTCTCTCCCCTCCCTGCAAAAAATCGTTTTGGAAAAGGTAAGTAGTGTAGTCCTGTAACTCCTTCATACATGAGAGCTGGGTTTTAATAGCAGGATTGTATTTGTGGCTGACACCACAATTCCTTTACTGTGAAGACATTTCAGAAGCTATGCAATTAGCCTCATCCACTAGAGTAGTGACTTGATCTTTTCTCTTCCCCCCGACAGGACACACAAAAACTCTATGGGATTGCTGACATTGCTCATTTCCTTGCTGACAAGGATTATTCTTCTCTACCTACGTTAAAATACTGAGTTCGCTCACTTAATCAGCTCTCTTGATGCTCTTTGAGTTGCCCTGCAGCACAACCTTCCTACAGCTCCAAGTGTCCAAATGGGGTTATGTAGGACTGTCAGGCTACAGCTGGAGCAGGGGAGAAAAAAAAAAAACAAACTCTCAGTCCTACACTATCACAACTTCACTCATATTTTTCTTGGGTACAGACTACATCATTAATTCCTATTAATTGATTCTCAACAAAACTAACCTGTTTAATTCGATAACAGCCATGGAGATCAAAAACTGCACTTGTGAAACTACCCCTGCCTTGATAAATGCCCTGAGGATTGGTCAGATGGTCCCCAGAGCTTGCAACAGAATCCCAGCTCCTGCACAGACGTATTCCCCTTCCAGATTGATGGCAGGAGAGTTATAACAGCACATTCATCAGTGAGATGGATGCGGCTTCGAAAGTTAAAGGTAGAAGTGGTTTCACTCAAATATATGGAAACATAATGATAAAGGGAATATTTTAATTACTCTCTGAAGAGCGGGACAATTATTGCATAAACATAAAAGGAGCCCACACAGCCCATGCTGCGTGTAGTTACATCATGTTTATCTGAAACCCTGCATATTGTTACACTCCATTGCCTGATAGCTGCTTTCCTCATACACCTGTACCCCCACTGCGGATTCTTCAGTGCCTTCTGCAAAGCTTACAGAGCCAGCTCTACCAGCAGTGGATGGTTAAGTGTATCATTTAAAGGTTGAAACAGACATTAAATTAAGGCCTCACAGTGCAAGTAGTCATGATTTCTGTTTATTTCTGAACAGGAGAACACAGAGGACAGCATCTTGGGTTAATATGAAATTCTGTAGGCTGATTGGCTGTTTTGTTCCATGGAAAGTAGAGAAGTTTAATATGGTGATCAAATGAAAGTCGTCCAAACTTCATGGCTTTCAACTTTTGAAGTTCTATAAAAATGACAAAATATCCAGAATGTAAAAGCCAACCAAAACAAAATAAAAGAAAACAAAACAAAACAAAAAACCAACCACAAACGTTTGCATCTAAAGTGATTTTTTTAGAGGGTGAAACAATTTAATAAACTCCAAACATTCTAGTGAAGTGTGCCAGCAGGAATAGTTGCTCTGAGGTCATGCTTACATCCCAGGCACAGTCAGGGTCACCAGACTCCATGCTCAGCCCAGATCTCCATGTTTTATTCAACTTCACTTTGGTCACTTCATTTCATGTTTTCCCAGATCAGCTTTAATCTTTGAAGTCTTTTGCTGCTTATGGTTACAAACAATTTGTTACAGGAAGGCTAACTTCTGTTCTGCTCCGCGGTGATTTCACTTTCCTCATCCCACTTAATAGAGAGCAGAGCCCTTCTTTATCCTTCACCTCTGCTCAGAAGCTGCAGCCGCAGCCCTGTAAGCATCGAACCTCCTGCAACATATGTAGAAACTTAATGTTAAACAAAACTGAAAAGTTTGATGAGAGCTCAGTGTCGGGAGCGATGGAGAAAAGTGCACTGTGACCACTAGATGGCTTTCTCTGGTAAATCTAGCTCTGGTATGCAGAATGCCTCTTTTTAGTCCCCTTCTTCCTTCGTGTTTCCCCCCTTAAAGTCTTCACGTGGGAAGAACACCAAAATAAGTTTAATCACTTTATCTCTAGAGCTGCCTCCATCAAGTTTCATGGCACCCTTTCCTTGTGATGCATTAGAGTGTGAGCCTCCCAGGTGGTCCCTGTGGGAAACCTCCCAGCCAGCCCAAGTATGCCTGGCGTTCTCCTGACAGCCAGACAGCTGGCGTAGTGACAGTATGGATGTTAAAGCAGGGTGCACTGCGATGGCACACAATGCTTCTTCTCCTAAATCCTCTTCTCAGCTCAACCACTCCTTCGCATGATCAGTCTGTAAAATTGGATGAGAGAAACTGCGGGCGTGCAGCTATAATTACCAGACCTCAGCAAAAGAGTGAATAAGGAGTGCATTTCATAAGGGATTCTAATCCATTCAAAAATCAGATAAGTGCCCATGCTGTGAAAAATACTCCAGTAGTGATGAAGACAACAACCTGATACTCCTAGAGCAACTTTATCTGTTGCAGCATTCTCAAAAGTCTGCATGTACACTTCATACTACAGCTGGCTGTGCTGCAGCCTCACAGCTCTGCCCAGCAGACAAAACATTTGACTGTGTCATGAAAATCTTTTCCCTTGATTAATACCATTTCATTTACTTCAGTGTCTGTTCTGATTTATTTTTGTCTCGGCCAAACTGCTGCTGTCAGAGTTACGACCCTCACAGGTCCACGAGAAAAAGGAGCAAAACCACATGTCCCTTCTGCAACAGCATCTTGTTATGTTAGTGTTGGCAGTGATGTATAGTATTTTTATTATATTGTATATTTAGAATTTAAGAAAAATGACAGTAATAGGACAGTGCCATGAACAGATAAGAAGTCTGAGAATGCAAAGGACTGCAAGACTGTTAACACCATGCCTACTCTACAAGATATTTATTCAATGCTGTCTTTAAAGACAAAAATAGTAAATTTTAAAGCTTAAAAGGAACAATTTCTTTTAGAAAGTAGACAGAAAGCTCAAAAACTCTAAAGTATTATTCTTCATATAAGATTTTAGTACATGTCCCTCAATTCTCTGAAATTAATCTACACTTAGCATTAGGTGGAGTGATGCAGGTAACTCAGCCAAGCCACATCCTCCTGAAGGCAGGAGGAGCAGCCAGACCTGTGCAATCTCTGCTTTCTACAGAGAAGCACTTTACAACACGTATTTGAACTATTAAAAATATGCTATCAGAGCAGGAAAGTGATCCAAAATGGAGAGGGAAATGACAGAAGATAAGAAAATTGCACACCACTGACTGTTTCTTTGCATCAGTCCTATCAGAAAGGATGATGAGGCTTTACAAGGCTGACTCCTGCTGCTCCCATGCCTGTTTTCTATAGCCCGATACTCTACCTTCAGTCAATTTCAGCTCTTTCAACCGAGAAATGCCAATTCATGCCTGCTGAAATCTGGACCAGTAGGATTACTGCCTGAGAAGACAGAAGTCTGGAAGATCAAGGTACACTGATATAAAACAAATGAGCAAAGAACAAGGTGGGAACCTTACGCGTAATAAATCCCTCCCACCAAACAGCGTTCATCCAAGCAAACTAAAAAAAAAAAAGTATCTGAACATCTCAGTGGGCTTCAGGGCATCACAGGTCTTAACCTTGTAGGTTGCTCCCATGAGAAATTAGATGAACCACAAGTTGATGTGGAACATGTTATAGGCCCCCAGTCATTGCAGGAGCACTGGGACAAGTATAACGGAGAAGAGAAAGACTCAAAATAGTAAAATGAGAACAGGCAAATATATCTTTGTAAGTCAATGGTTCTGTGCACTTCTTTGTCAGTAATACTTAAGTTGCTGCAGTTCCTATTCAAGAGTACGTCTTAGATGCACATTTGATATCTGTGGATAAAGACATCAGGCTCTGAATGACAGAAGTGAAAATCACACACAGAAAAGTTAAACAAAAGAAAGTCTATCCTGGCATTTGTTAGGAGATACTCAACATGCCTCCTGTGTACAAGACCACTTGTTATGGTTATTTCATACGATACGTTCCCTTACTGCTAAAGTATTAAAGCAGGGAAATCTTTGGTCTCTAGCAGCATATTTAGCATTTACTGCTGACTACCCTAATTTTCAAGAAGGCTGTTTCCAGCTTGCACTTCCCAGTATTCCATGGTGCCTCTTGTTCTCACAGCCGCTGCGCTGAGCAGACTGAAGGAGGTACCCAGGCGTCACCCAGCCGTTAGAATTGCTGGCATCTGCTCTGTAGTGTGCAGCTTTCAGTATGATAATAAGCAATTAGCCAGGCATTTATGAACATGGAGAATGGAAGATTTGTATGTAGTGCAAGATTTTCTGCTGAATGCACCAATAGATACTATATGGATAATAACTGGCCAGGTACCTGAAACTCCAAATGTTTCAAGCTGCAGTAAAACAAAGAGGTCATTGAGTTAACAAAATTATCCTGCACTGTTTGATTGCCCAGAACTTAATATGAAGCACAATGATGCTTGTTCACCTATTATGTAAACGTTAACGTTCTTAGACTAGCTTCCTTTCATGACTCAGCTGAGAAGATAAGCACAAAAACCTCATTATGTATCGGGGGGGGGGGGGAAAAGCAGCAAAAAAAAACAAAGCAAAAAGAAGACATCATTCTGCTAGATCTGCTCACCCAAGCAGTGCTCTTTAATCAGAGATGAGAAGGACCAGCCAAGCCCATTTGTGATTTTATCTAATATAAAACAGCTTTCCTCCTCCCATTTCCAACTTTTACAAAGAAATATATGGAGGCTGGCAGTTTCTAAAGTCTCAAAGGTCTCCCAGTTGGTTATCAAGTACTTTATTTTTGCAAGTGTCTTTTTGTGCACCACAGACCCACAGTGTGCTGATGGATCCATATGATGAGCTCCTCGTGGGAGCATCAGAGATGACTAGGGACTTCAGACTCAGGTTTGGGCAGAACTATTAGCATAGACGGCAAGAGAAGAGCAGCATTTTCATATGGTCCTGCCCCCAGGCTTGTTTACTAAGAGCACTGCAAGGAGCAGAACTAACACAGCCGTATGGTGCTGAAACAAGTATGTTTTTCCAAGGTTGTAGACCCACTTGCCCGCATCCCTGTGCCTTGCTCAGTATGGACATACCTAAGTCTCTCAAGAAAAAATATATTATTTTGACTGCAAAAAAACATATGCAAGTTTTCCTTCCTTCTTCTCCATTATTTTTGACTACTTCTGAGTTGTGGAAACAGAAAGTAGGTGCAGAACTGAAATAACACTTGTATTGGCAGAGCATGGAGAGAGTGCATCATCATCTTGTTCTTGATCACTGCTCACCCCTACTCATGTTGCAGGTCCCCTTTTCACTACCACAACATCACACTGAGTGCAGGAGTTCACACTTTCCTGTACCCCCTGTAAATTCTTTCCAGACTCTGTCCCATAAAGGAAGAGGGGTGATTCCCACCCCTCAGTCTTAGGTTTTCAACCTAATGTTTGCTCTTGGATAAAAATGCAGGTTGTTTCATTGAGTCCTTAATATCCACTAGCCTAAAGAGACCCAAATAACTTCTGCTGTTATAGTGTTTTGTGTGTTTTTTTGTTTGGTTGGTTGTTTTTTTTGTTTTGTTTTCAAATGGAAGTTTTACCAAGAGGGATTTTATACTTTCTCACCATTAGAAAAAATGACCAATAGCTTTGGACCAAGAGCATCCCTGCATTCCGCAGCAATGAGTGCCTCCCTGTTGACAAGTAGTCCTGAGATCTCTCAAACAGCTTAACATCAGCTCCAGTGTTCTTCCAAAATACCATCATACAAAGCTGAGCATATCACATGAAGTTACTTCAGTTAATCAGATTTGTAGTCAACAAGGACAGCGTGAAGTTTGCTCAGTTAACTGTTCCATGTTTCATTCAATAAAATTTGGCTTATTGACAATAACTATATTCAACTCTATGGAATTATGAATGCTGAATTTCAATGGCTTTGTTTTTGTTTTTTTATTTTTCCCCCGGAATTAATGGTATTCTAACCAGTTAATGACCAGACTAGGTGCAGGTGTTGAGGTGTTGGTAGCAAGGCTGACAAACGTAAGAAGGGCCAGGGACTGCACCATGCTAGACACCAATGGCTCCAAATGGCTGTAGCACAGACCTACCACGGGACACAACTGAAGCCTTCAGACAAGCCAACAGTACCTTTCTTTAAGTGTCATTAAGACAGGCTAGAAGATGCCTTAGGGAGGGAGGAAGGAAAAACAGTGTGAAATGGAGGAAACATGAAGGCCAGAAAGGGACAAATGGGGCTGAGCAGGTGTTCCCAACATGGCTGTCCAGGAGAAGACTCACAGAGCAGAGGAAATAAGTGAAGAGAAGGACAGAAAAACTGCTGGGTACTCAGACAGAATCCCCTCACATCCCTTGCACCACTCATTGCTTCATGAAAGGGACCAGCTGCACCCTCTAACAAGGCAATAAATAACAAGGCAGAAGGAGATGAGACTGGAGTGAAGCTGAGCCTGGCAAAGGAAGAGGATAGATGTTTTCACTAAACGTTTTAATGTAGCATTGTTTTAAGATTGTTCCCCAATACTAAAACCAGTTATATATATATATTAAATTGGCAATAAATCAACCTTATTTCCTCAGCTCAAGTATGTTTTGACAATGAAGGTAATTAGCAAGCAACATCCTTATATCTATCTCAGCCCACATGCTTTCTTGACCCTATTCTTCTCATTTTCTTTCCCTATCCTGCAGCAGGATGGCATGAGCAAGCAGCTGGATGGAAATACAGTACAGCAGTACATATCTAAGTGTTATGCCACTGAACAAAACCTCCAGTCCCAGAGCGTCAGTTAAAGGAATTGTTATTGTTATTGGTACATAATAAGTGTTACTGTAAAACAAAATGGAGCAGCCACCAAAAGGAAGTATTGAGACTGCAGCTCTGGCTGCTGTCAGAGAGTATCAGCGAAGAGGAAGGTATCCTCCAGTCCTAGGCAGCGGTGCCTATAAGAATGCTATTATAGAACTGCAGTGTGGCAAATGCAGTGAAAAGTAACTATTCTGCAACAGAAGTGATGGGGCTGCTGGTTGAGATGCTTAAAATTTACAAGATGATTGCAGGGGGACAAGTGCATGATCATCTGCCAGACAGGCCAATAGGTGATTCTGTGAAAGAACATGAGGCAATTAGGAGACATCCTCAGTCTGGGAGCAGAGCTGCTCGCTGGAGCAGAGACTCCTCCAGTCACTGAATTACAAAATATTCATGTTGCTTTTAATAGTAACAGTGATTAACTGCAAATGTTTCATATCTGTTTTTGGTTGGGAGAAATGAAAACAGTTTTCTTTCCAAGGCTGATATTTCAAGTTAGTGTGTATACGTAACGAAGATGCCAACATCAATGAAGCCTCTCCTTTTAAATGATCTTTGTACCATTTGATTTAAGTGATTTGGGCACCACCAAGAAACATGATGTAGCTGATCTTTTAAGCAACTCGAAGAAATATATTCTTAGTGAGCCAGCTTCTTTCCTGTATTTAGGTCATATAACAGCATTGATTTTAAACCAGAAATCAATTGTGAACTTCAAAAAAGAAAAAAAAAAAAAAGAAAAAAAATCAATGCCATGATATGGTCTGTGATCTGCTATCTTTTCCAGTGTTTTCTCAGAGCACTATTTAGAAGCTATGAACCCTCTTTCCAGGGATTTTATTAAATTATGTGCTTTCCTGTTAATGTATTAAACTAAGAATCCTATTCAGTTTCCTCCCCACCTAATCCACAAGGGTTCCAGTCAGTCTGTTCTTTACACCTTTTCTTCCACAGTTTCCTTGCTTACCTTATTCCAAAGTGGGACCAGAATTGGGTCCATCATCAGCACCTCTGAGTGCCTCTGGCCAAAGGGATGCTTGTTAACAGGACACAACATATGAGGCCACAGCTGTTAAGAAGGGGTCACAGAATTGGAAGGCAAAAGATGGCTTCTTGGTGGAAAAAAGAAGTTGGCCTTGGCATTTTATCACAGTCTGAATCACATTTTCAAATAAGTCCTAAAAGCAAAACATCAAAGATAAGAATACTGTGGCTTCTCATATCATGTAGAAGTTTACTCCTATGCAGTGGGATTCTTTCTTTCTTTCTTTCTTTCTTTCTTTCTTTCTTTCTTTCTTTC
>JAPSGF010000041.1:5559234-5569955 GCA_035772895.1 Perdix hodgsoniae
TTTCTTTCTTTCTTTCTTTCTTTCTTTCTTTCTTTCTTTCTCTCTCTGTCTCTCTCTCTCTCTCTCTCTCTTTCGTATAGGAATGACTTAAGCATTCTGATAGTTATAACCCCAGCTGCTAGGGGCATGTGATCATGAAGGATTCCTAGCTTCCATTTCCCAGCTTAAATCCACATTTTCCTATTCTATTGTTTATTCTATTATAATATTTAATGTTATTCTATATTTATCCTATTCTACTACGAAACTATAGAAAAACTTCAAAACAAGCTCTACAGTTTAAAACTTTTGAGACAAAAAGACAGGCAGCATTTGAAGAAGCACACTGAAAGCAAATCCTTCAACTTCAAGTTCTTTTAATGTTTTAATGTTTTGGTTGCTTCTCATATAAGAGTGCCACATACAAGTTTGTTTAAAACAACAACAACAACAACACCACACCTGGTAGGAATCCCACTTTATCTCAGTGTATTGTGCTGGAAATAGAAAAATAAATAAATAAATAAAGTAATTTGCTACTTATACAGCATTCCAAAATACTTAGGGCTCTGTTTGTATATCTATGTAATATCTAGAATGTAACATCTAGTTCAGATATTCTGTTCTTATATCACCCTTCATTTATTTATTCTGGGTGCTCTTTCACGACTCACTCACTTTAAAAAAAAAAAATGCACAACAAACAACTGTTAAGATTATATTCCTCATTGTTCATACCCTACTGCTTTATCAGTACAACAAAGTGACTTGAGCATCCTCTCCCACCTCACTAAGAACACTTGAGTAGGGGTGAGAAGTCCCACATCTGCTAGCTGTTTGGGCTATATGTTTCCAAATAACATTCAGAGTAATTGTATTAATGTCATTACTGCGTTATGGTTATGACATAGAAAAAGTATCCTTTCTATCTCCTGCTGGCCTGGCTGAACTTAACTGGTGCAAGGGGGAGCCTGGGCTGGAATCTCCATACTTCTGACATGCAAAGAATGCATCCCAGAGTCATGATTTAAGAATACATAGTATGACCACAGTATTTAAATACAGCCACTTGGTGATATGTTTCCTGAGCATGTATACCCAGTCTATTTAAACTTGTTTAAACAGCTATCAGCACTGGTAGGTATTTTATGTGCATGACTCTATAAAGCATGCTCAGTATTTTCAACATAAGACAGCAGTGTGAACACGCATTAAAGCTGCAATTGGGCTTTTACAGTCACTTCTGAGGTCCTTACCTTCATGTCTGTCATTTTGGCAACAGAGCTATCTGGTTTAAAGTTAGCATATGCATGACTACCCACATTGTAGCAGACCCTTTGTCTCTGCATAGCTACACTCTGATCTCTTTAAGTTATAAGCAAGAGCTCAATAAATAAAATTTTAAATGTAAAGCAGATTTAGCTCTAAAGTTGTTCAGCAGATTATCTAACCTCTGTACAGCGACATGTAACACAGGTCTGTGCATTAAAAGTGTGGATGTTCTGACTTTCTAAGGGGAGCTCCTAGCGATATACAGAAATAGCACGGAATGCAGCCCAGGTGTGCTGCATGCCAGCAGCAAGAAGCAAGCAGAGATGGCTTTGTAAGTCATCTCCGTGGGCTGTGAGAAACAATCCTAATCATCCAGTTTTGAATAATGCTTGGAGATAACAGGAGTGTTACAGGCTTGTGCACTAAAAGGCTTCAGGTAACTGACTTCCTCCTGCAAATGAAATGCTCTCAGGTGTGAAAGGGGAGTCATTAATGCTCTCTGGATGCTTAAGAAGAGCCACCTCTGGCTTTCTAGTCTGAGCATCAATGTAACTGCACAGTCTCCTTCAGTGGAGCAATTTCTGCACAAACTGTTCACTCCTTCTTGATCTGCCATCCAGAGAGAGGTTCAGAGCTCCTTTATCTCTAGCAGTTTAACTTAATTCCACTGCTGTCTCACAGTTTATCAACTACCACCTCCGATCTGATCACCCAGATGCGCGATCAGAGTGGAGTCATCTCATTTATACCAGGAGTGGGAACAAAGAAAGAGGTAGGTGCTTGCTGTGTTCTTTCTGCACAGAAGCTGTTTTGCCAATGCAAAGGTGAGCTCTACAGCCAGATGCTGTTCACCTGGGTTCAAGACTGGATTCTAACTTTGCCATCCACATTTTCTCCAAAAAAAAAAAAGGTATATTTTTCACTGTTTGTAACAAAATCTAACAGTAGTGGCTGATGCATAAGGGCTCCAACTAAGAATAGTAACCATGGTTATCAGGCAAGTTTCTGGAGCACTCAGAGGGAAGCCTGAGAGTTGAAGAACAAGCTCTCACATTTCCATAGGCTCAACAAAAGCAAATAATTCACAAGCCATTCCCATGCCACACAGATGTAACACAGTGCAGATTATTGTCAGATTCCTCATTTAATGATGTGGGAGAGTAACACACCTGTGGCTGATGAGAGGGTTGTAGGAGCCCAGTCCCAAAAAGAAATAAACAGCAAAGAATTCAACTATAATTCCCAGTAGACCTCATTGCTGCTAGAATAGCAAATATAAAGTAAGTGTAATTTTTTTTAAAGAGAGGGAAACTGAAAATCTCATTCTGTAGACTATCATGTAAAAGTGAAGTACACACAGAACCCCTTTCCTGTGGTGTCTGATGAGTGCTGTATATTTCCTTTATGGTAGGATGAGAAGTGGCATCTTCCTCACCATAACCAGGACAAATGATAAAATTGATTTTCCTTTGCTGTCAAGGAAAGGATATGTTTCTATCACATGCTCAAAATATATCCAATCATAGCAGCTGTGCAAATCTAACTGCCTGCCCTTTGTACAGGTGTGCAAAGAGCTATGAATATCCTTCTTGCCACTCAAGTCTTCAGCTTCTTTATCCTCAGCCATCATAAAAAGACTTCTGCCAATAATAGTCTGATGTTTCCTTCCACCATTTTTTCATCAGACAAACATCTTGAACTCACACCCTGCCTTGACCTTTTTATTTTGCTCTGGGTTCAACAACACAAGTAAAGATAAACAGTAAAATCTCGAGGCATAAGAAACTAAGTGCTTATGCACAGAGTTAATTAGAAGTAATAGTTCTCATTGTTCAAGAGACACGGTGTGGCAAGAACAGAATAAAGATTTTCTATAATTATAGCAGCCTTATGAAAACACTTTTGTGCTTATTTTCCTGGAAATATATATTTACATGGAAGTTATATAAACTAACAAAAGACTGCTTCCAAAAGTTTTCAGTCCCATTTAAAGAACATTTTTTACAATAAGAAAAGCAAACGTATGTTATAAAAACAAAGAGGAAGATCTGGAATTGTGACATCTTGAAAGATGCTAGAACAGAGTTGGACTGGACCAGAAGAAAAGAGCTTTGAGGAGGTCATTCACTTGTTGGGACACTTCCCTAAACTACAGCTTATTCTTGCAACTTAATTCAAAATTGAACTTTTCAGTCAGGCATTTTTTCTAATTGATCTTTCAAAATATAGTGACTAAATTTAACAAAATCTGGAAGTTGTTTCATCCTGCCCTGTTCTTTTTAGAGAGCAGAAAACTATCTCATAGCCTTCAAACATGTGCTATGTGAAAGTCAGTAACAAAACAGTGAATTGTCTATTTTTTGCCACTTCACATTGTTTTGTTATTCCCATGGCTGTGAAGCCACAACCATGGGAAGCTTGGGAAAATTTAAAGCAATATGAAGAGAGAAACATGCAAGAGGAACATCCTGTGTCTTGCACCACTCTTCGGTCCTGGAAGTAGATTCCTTGTCCTCATATCCAATCTGAAAAAAAAAAGCAATTGGCCTAAAAACTATGGCAGCCAGAGTTGTGTATGCATGTAAAATAATGGCAAGTCAAGCACGTGCAACAACTCAGCCAATGGTTCTCTCATGCAAAGCTAGAAGGGCAGCATCTCTGTGTAAGACGACCACCCAAGCTTTAGGCTGCGGAGAGTCGGACTGCTTGGAGATCCAAGCCATGGATGAGAAATGCTGACAACATCTAGAATGGGCCAGAAGGGGCAGCAGGCTGAGTATCCCCAGTAAGACCAAAAGTAGGCCTGTCCCTCTCAGCTCATTTGTGTCACTTCTGAATTTCCATGCCTCAGAAAACTTGTCTTATTTGCCCTCCTGCTATCACCTATTTACAGAAGTCACCTATTCCACTTGAAAATTATAAAACAAGCTCAACAGCACCATGAGCTTCCTAGCTGATGTCCGGATTTCAAATGACAACAAGTCTGAGTGTAACCATGATTACATTGGCAACATTCTTGTTGCAAAACTCCTTGTTCGAACTGGATAAAAATTGATAAATTCACTTACCATAGGAAACTGGGAGCACATGCATTGTACTGTAGCAACCACCAGTTACTGTTGGCCACCATGGTTCCTGCCAGCCAGAATGTATTCCCTGCTGTGTGCAGTTCTGACCTCCTCTATAAAAGACAGACGTAACTATGAAACTATGAAAATGGTGAAGGGTCTAGAGGGTAAGATGTATGAGGAGCAGCTGAGGCCCCTTGGTTTGTTCAGCCCGGAGCAGAGGAGGCTGAGGGGAGGCCTCATGGTGGCAGCAGCTCCTCACGAGGGGCAGTGCTGAGTTCTGCTCTCTGGTAACAGCAACAGAGCCCAAGGAAACGGCATGGAGATGTGTTGGGAGAGGGGGGTTCAAGTTGGGGGTTAGGAAAATGTCCTTCACCAGAGGGTGGTCGGGCCCTGGAACAGACTGCCCAGGGAAGTGCGCTCAACCCCAAGCTGCTGGAGTTCAAGGACTGTTTGGGCAATGCTCTCAAACATTGGGTTTGATTGTTGGGTTGTCCTATGTGGAGCCAGGAGTTGGACTTAATGACCCTTGTGTGTCATTCTACCATTCTACCATTGGATATTCTGTGATTCCTGCTACTCCAGGCACATGCATGCTGAAAGAGCACAGTTTTTCACTTCCTGAAGGACATTTGTACGGTTTCCCTTGCCCAACCAAGGTTGTACAAGGAAATGTAAGTTAACACATAATCCACTATCCTTCGCAACTCCTGTTTTTTCAGAAGACAATTTCTACCCCATTTTACAGGTCAAACAGAATGCTTAAGCCTTTAACATCAAGGACAGGGCCTCCATTTGCTCCATTAGATAACAGATTTATTTTTGACTACCACAAAAGACTTGATTTTCCCATGTAAGTGACTTTTTCTGCAAGCCACAATACCACCAAAGTACTTGATAACATGCTTCCTCCTTTCCCTGCCACTTAAATGCTGTGCACATTTGCCCTTGTATATACTAGTACTGCTTTGAAAGAGCGAAACTCCACTTGGATTAGAGAGGCTTCTACTTCTTCTTCTCCTTCTCTCTCTCCCTTTCCTGAGGCTCCAAAAGTTGCTTGCAGAAATCACCACAGAGATCTGTTAGCTTGCACAACCTTATTTTAAGATTCATGCTTTTGGAGGTCATTTGACTCATTTATACATCCACAGGGATGGTCTGATTTGTTCAGCTCAGCTTCACAGCTCTCACTTACAGCAGAGCCGTAAGTAAGCTGTGTAATCTGCTTTGATGAGCTCATGAAAAGAGACAAAGCAAAAAACGTACAACACTCCAGATATACATAGACGTAGAGAAGTTTCTGCTGGAATGAATCAGAAAGAGCTGACTACTGGCTGTTGTTTCTACCCTGGCTTTATTATCATTTAATATCCCAAAGATTATTTTGTTTGTGCATGTGTGCACATGCGTATAGACGTTTCTCTTCAAGACCACTGCCATCTTATGGCCACAGGAAGCTGTTTCAGTGGGAGATAGGGATGTATTTCTGCACCTGAATATCCAGGAAGCAGAGAGTTTAACACACAGCACATTTTCCGAAGTAGTCAAACCCTTTACTATGAGAGACATCTTTATATCAAACACTTTGGAAATCATTGAAAATGGGTTCTCAAACAAAGTTTAAAATAAGTGGACAGTAGTGTGCATGCTTGTGATAAACACATCACCATTAGCAGTCAGGTGTATTCAATTAAAGCAGCAATGTTAGGAAAGTTGTTAGTGTAAAAAATTATTCTCCTCTGTAATTTTTCCAAAAAAGGAGGCATAAACAGAAAATACAAAGATGGGAAAATGACATTTTCTTATTCTGAAAGACTTGGCCACAATACTTGCTACTTTTTTTAAATGAAGAAAAACAAGTGGTGGGCTTCATTTTAAATTAAAATTCAGGGCATATGTACAGATACAAGTTGATACCTTTGAAATCATTGACTCGTGTCACAGATGGTTAAAGAGTTCCCATCACTTTATCACCAATCTTGCACTTTTAACATGCTCATCCAGTACACACCTCAGTGCTGGAAGATAGTTACTATTCCAGTTTTACAAACAAGAAACTGAGGCACCAAGGCAAAATCCTGTTCAGTATTGCCAGGGCTAAGCACTCAGGTAAATGAATGAGTCATTGCTTTTCTCAAGCAGCTGTTTTCTTGGATACTGGGAGAAACATGACAAGATGTCAGAGAGCCTTGTGCATGGTGTAGACTCCTCTGCGAAAGTCAGGAAATCACATCTTGTAGATATGCTTCCTGGGAGGTACAACTCACTGCTGCATGAACCATTTTGATAGCAGTTCATTTGGATTCATTTTGGAGGGTTCACATGGCCTCTAGCTGTTCCAGAAACTGTGGAAAGGAGATGACATAAAGAAAAACAGCAAAAAGTCTTTTGTGCCCATTTCCATAGAAATGAAGTCTAATTCAGGAAGAGCTGGCTGAATCCAAGCTATGAAAGGATTAAGAAGTCACCTGTTGCTGTTTGAGTGGTCTCTATTGAAATAGTTACCACCCTAACACAGCAGAGATCAGACCTGGCGGAAGTACCAGCGGTGACATCACACACTCAGCAAGTCTCACGTAATTTTTGCAAACACTTTTCATTTTGCTCTACCTCTCATGTCCCAGTTCTATGCAGAGGCAGAAAAAAAAACCCAGAACATTCTACCTCTATTTTCAACAGAGGCACAGTAATTAAGAATCACATGTTCTCTTTTCTAGAGCAACCAGTAGGCTCTAAACATGCATGTAGTTCAGAGAGACATCAAGGTGTTTGGGTGTGTATTTATCCTGACACAGTTTCACACATACAATTAGAAGTTAACAAACTAAAATAGAAACACATTTACATTTACAGGGAGTTAAAGATTGCCAAACAGATACGGTCAATTTGTCAGCATGCATAAAGGGTTTGCTAGCTTTTGTGTTTATCATTTTAATATGGGTTTCTTTACCCAACTGTGTGCTTACTGCACCTGTTTATTTTCTATTAATCCCTTACAGTCAGTCAAAGAATGCAATTTTAATGCATTCCTACTAGAGAGACAATCCATGGACACTTATTATCCTGGCGGCCTTTTAGATAGTCAGCAACACTGTTGATCAACAATGGCAACTGAGGGATCACTTCAAACCTTTAAGTACCTCAGTGGATAAAGAGAAGATGGTCTTTGGGGTAACTAAGAAAGAAGATTCAAACACCATTCTGGATTCAGAACCAAATGATGAAGTTGCTCTGCAGCCAAGCTCAGTAAAATCAGTATGGCAACTGCAAGATTATTGATTCAGCACAACCAGTTTTCTCCAAATATATTTAGGTGATAGTATCCTGTCTTGTTTGATTTCTTTTGCTGGGTGACACCAACTATCCAATAATGCCTACAGCCTTTTACAGGAGTGACCAGATTTTCAAAGTAACTTGGGATTTTCAGTGTTGAACTGTTCCTTAAGTCTATGTCTACACATCCAAAGGTATCATGCACAACCGGGCATGATGTATTCCCTTCATCAAATCTTGTTTTCTATTCTGACTACTACAGTAATATATATAGTATTAATGCACTACAGTAAGGAGCAAGATTTATCATATATTCACAACTCAGAGCAGCTCTACACAGAGTTTGGTATACGAATACACAAGTTAAGGTGTAATTTCTTTTGAAGGGTATTGGTGCAACCACTATTCTGGAACACATGGTTAGAGCAGCATCGAGGCACTTTACATCACATTACCTATTGTTCTTATTTCTTTCTTATATGAAAATAAACAATAGTTACATTGAACACTTCCGCTAGTACACTCATATCAGCAACAAAAGACTTTGTAGTCACAGTAGAAAATATTCTGTCCCTTAGTCAGATATAAATGGACCCCCACCTTCTACCAGAGCAGGCTTTAAAGCACTTCCTAATTAGCTGCAGGTAAACCACACCTAGCTCAGCCTAAACAGTTTGATCTGGTGTGCATTTATGTGCGACAGAAGCATTAGGGACAGCTCCATGAGGTCCCTGTTTTCCCTGGCAGCAGGCATGGGAAGGCATCTTGGTGAATCCCTCAGTGCAGTGCCAAGGCTGTGTGCAAGGGCAGCAGTCCTGCCTCGTGGCCGTGGGGAATCTTTCCTGAAGCAAAGTGCTACAGGAGTCGTTAGCAAACCTCAGCTGTTCAACAGTTATGCTATGCGCAGGATTGCTGCATCCAATGCCTTTGCCTTCTGTCTGATAGAATACTACCAATTATGGAGTGAATCTTTGAAATAAAATCACCAAACTGCTATTTTCCTGTCAACAGAATGGATCATTTCAGAAAAATGTCAAAAGAGGCCTTTATCTCCACCAAAGAAAACATGTTCTTGTTGATGTGTTTTAATCTTAAAAAGAATTTGACAGATAATTTCTGACAATGGTTTGTAATCTCACAACCATGAAGCAACTGAAGGATAGAAAGCAATAAATTGCCAGACATCTTCATTTACCTTTCTATAACTGGGCTAATGCCAAGCTCAAACAGCCTTCGCTCCTGCATGTACTGCTGAGCATGCTGAGATCCCTCTTTATTATCCAAGCTTTAACTTAAAGCTCTTAAAGAAGCAGCAGTCTACAACTTTGTTGCATAAATGCTGCAGCAAACAAGCACCTGTCAAGTCCATAAGTTAAGGTTCTCTGCTGAGGTGAAGAATCAAACTGCCATTATAGTGAAGAGGTTTAACACTGCTGGCTTAAATCGGTTAAATTTTCCTCAAGTTTTGAATGAAACTGTGGGATTTTAAAAGCAGCCCCATGGCAGCATGTCAGCTTTCTTGCCTTGAATGGCTCGCTCATTCAGCTTGTGAGCTGATCCCAGTCCCTGTTTGTTCCACAGGCCCCATGAGAAACGCCACATCTCACACACACACACATGCGTAGAATCATAAATTCATAGAATCATAGAATCACAGAATCATAGAATCGCTCAGGTTGGAAAAGACCTTAAAGATCATCAAGTCCAACCTAACCAAACTACCCTAACTCCAACCCTCTGCTAAATCATGTCCCACATTCAAATGGTTTTTAAACACATTCAGGGATGGTGACTCAACCACCTCCCTGGGGAGCCTATTCCAGTGCTTAACAACCCTTTCTGTAAAGAAGTTTTTCCCAATATCCAACATAAACCTGCACACGTGTACATACTTACGTAGACATATATATGTATGCATACATGTATATATGCATACCTACACACCTAGCTAGAGTATCTAACTTAAAACAGGGACATTACCCTGCAAACCTGTTGCCTAAAAGTTAAGCACTGTAATGCAGAGATCAGAAGACTGTAGTCAAATAGAAAGAGAATCTCAGAGCTCAAGAGGCAAACACCCTAACCACGGGATGCTCCATTTCTCCTGAACTGTCAGACCTGGCTGTTAAGTTCCAAGAACAACAGACCTTGTCCCGTGAGCACACCTGTCAATCATATTTTCTGAACAGTCCACATAGCACTACTCTGTGTTCATGACTCCTTTTTGCACCTTTTGCTCCCACTGTTGAAAGTCTTTTACACAGTTTCAGCATTTCTTGTCCCTCTTTGCCTGTGAGCAGAGAGGCAGAGGGGGTCATTTGCAGCTACCTCTAAGTGAAATGGAAATACAATGTTAGTGAAAGTGAACTGGACATAAAGTTATGCAACCAGCTCTCTGTGATAGCCAGAAAACACCAGACCTTTCAAAGGCATGCGAGAATTATGCAACATAAATGCACAGTGTAATTATTTGCTCTTAATTACTCGCTGCTTTCTAACAGCTGTTTGGCACACAGCACGTTTTGTGCTAATGTTGCTGGAATAAAGGGTCTTTTAGCTTTTATGATGCCATTGCTTTGTCTTAATTAATTATTACCCAGGACCGGGACTTGACCTGGTCTACATGGCATGGCTGTGCAGAGGAGCATCTTTAGACTAGTGGTGTCTCCAGAACTTCTAATATTTTTCCAGGATACATCCTTTTTTATTTGCATCACAAAGACTATAATGTACTTATACATGACGCTTCTAAATTCTTTATAATGCGTTGTGTCAAATAGCCTATTTAATAGCAACACCCTGGTATAAATTAGCACAGTACACTGAAGTTGCTATGCTGAATTGTTGCAAAAGATCTGCTTTTTTAATTCCCCCATAATCTTGTGGATGGAAATAGCACATTGTAGCAGCCCAGAAGCTGTTCCAGCATGGCATGTCAAATGTTACTGCAGCACTATTTTGACGGTGAGTCATCATGAAAGACTATGAATTGAGACAAATATTGACATGTCATGAGTTTTACTCCCTTCCTTCCTTCCTTCCTTCCTTCCTTCCTTCCTTCCTTCCTTCCTTCCTTCCTTCCTTCCTTCCTTCCTTCCTTCCTTCCTTCCTTCCTTCCTTCCTTCCTCT
>JAPSGF010000041.1:5576762-5624351 GCA_035772895.1 Perdix hodgsoniae
TCTCTTCTCTTCTCTTCTCTAATATTTATGTCCTTCTGTCAAAAAAATTTTGACTGACATCTGCAAAGAATTATTGTAGCAATTGTCAGCTTTAGATTTTTTGTCAAAAATTGCTAGTAGCTGTTTTCCATGCATAATTAAATCCTTTTTTGATCAACTATGCTCTTAAATTCTGTACCAGAGAGTTCCTGGAGAGCATTTGCAATGCCCTCCAGCTCTTTATCCCTCCGTTCATCTAGCTATAAAACCATGCTAATAACAACATTTACCTCCCTCACTCAAGTTCTGTGAAGCTTCATTAAGGAACATTTTTAGAACGCTTTGAGATTCTTAAATGAAAGCTAACTCAGACAGTATGAAATTCAATTACAATAGAAACAAAAAGGCCATGATTTAATCCTTAGCATCAGGGTAAAACACAAATTTAAAACATACATATTATACCTTGGAGAACAGAAACAACAACAACAAAAAAATACAATGCAAAAGGCGGAGCTGTGAGCACAGTTAACGTGATAACTGCTTTCATATAATTTAGCTCAAATGAATTAGTTATGGCTTGTCAAACTGAATCTGTGGCCAGCCCTGTGGATAACAAGGGAGAAGAAAGCTGCTGACGAGTGTGATTGCAAACTGAGAGGCTTTGCCCACCTAGAAGACTGGAGCCCAGTAATTCAGCATGATGATGGAATGGTAGGAAATAAGAACACAGTGTTGTATCTAGGCAACACCTGGAACATATTTGGAAAAATGTCTTTTGTTTCTTTAATGAAAAAGCATGCTAGTAAGGATGTAATTTGAGGTTTAATTGGCTTGGAGCTATTAAAAACCTCTTAAACCCACTGTAAAACATCATCTCTGGGTGACCATCAAATAGTAACAGGTAAGACAGCAAAACATGCCTGTGCTGAAGAATTTCCAAAGAGGTTATTGCTTGCCTCAAGTTTGAGGTGTGTTGTTTTCCTTTTGTTTCTTTCCACAGCTCTCCACGGAAAATGTGATTGTAACACATAAAGCATGCAAACTGAGGATTTATATCATGCTCCCATCCCTTCAGTGACAGTGTGCTCAGTAATCTCCCATGAATCTGGCCTGTGGTCTCCCAGCAGTGATCAAAGCTATCTGAGTTGCAGGACACAGGGATGCTGATCCTGAACCAGCTCCTCCTGTTGCCTCACATAGAACCATAGAATGGCCTAGGTTGAAAAGGACCGTAATGATCATCCAGTTTACATCATTTTGGAGTTGGCATTTTAGTAGGGTCTAGGAAAGACTGTCTATCTTTATAGAAAACAAGAACCCAGACCTAAAGGAAAAGGTCTGCATACACTCCAGAATTGTGTATTTCTCTTTTTATCAGAAGAGTGATCACTTGGAGTTCCTGCTGCTCTGAGAACAGTTCAGGGGTTAAGCTCAGGCTCAGAGATCCAGGGAATGGGCAGCCCAGGTTATTATGATGGCCGGCTACCTGGCTAATGCTTGTATGGATGGGGCTACGCTCTGAGCAAGCATTACATTCACAAGGGTGTGCCAAGTGCCTGAGCATAATGCAATTCAGCCTTGCCAAATTTCACCTGTAGCTGTGCATAAGATGATAATCATTTCAGCCCCAGAAGAATTTCAAATAATTTCTTCCTTGATATTCTTAAATTGTGTCTCTCTGATTTTTCTGAGCCTGTTGGTATGTCTCCAGTTTGCCATTAGGAGAGTAGAGAGGGTTTTTTAAGCATGTATTGCCTATTCCTGAGGAGAACCTGGGCTATTTCTGCTCTTTACCATTTTTGCCTTGAGCCTCATTTGGGAAGAAGAGCATCAAAGGGAGAGAACAGGTGGTAGTCTGTTAGGAGTTGTGGTGAAGTGATCCTGTGTTATGAGTTATGGTTCAGCTCTTTAGTGAGTAGTTATATTTCTGAGCCTTTACTGAACATTTTATAAACTACTGATTGTGAACCTGACGGATTTTCATGAAAAGGAGTACTTAAATGGCCATTTCCTGGGGTCCTATCTTCTGAGTTTTATGAGCACAGAAATAAGAGAACTCAAAATTTCTGAGGCAATATTAACCCTTCCTCTAAAAATACCCATGCTAGAGCTTACCAGCTAACCTAACCTTCCTGTGTGCATGTGATGTTTGCGCCTTTTTCAGTTATTGCCTATTTCTTTCAGGTTATTTGTATGATAAAAGATTTATTTAACCTTGACAGACACAAGGACAGATTTATGATCATCCGTACAACACAGACAGAACTGTTGAGAATTTCTTTTTCAGGCAGCAAAATACATTAATAAAATCTTCTCCTTCACAGTATCTGGATAGAGATTAGGAAGACAATCCTTCCTCCCAGCCATAACATTGTACAATTGTCTAAGTGCATTTCTGCTTGTTTTAGCTTTTTTCTGCAAATCCCTGTGGACCACAGGACAAAGCCAAAGATATCAGGCATGAAGTTAATTATAAGTTCTTAATTCAAGAACAATAATTAGCCAAATTACAAAAATAATAGTGGAGGTAGACTTGTCATCTCTCTGATTTTTGTCCATGGATATCTTGGATGTCTTAGATACAGTAAAAAGCATGCAGAGTGTTTCCATGCTCTGCTTCTATTTCATCTGGGTCCTTATCAAAGAAGTGCACAGTTTGCCATGTGTTCCCATACCTGGCTCTTGGAATAGTAACCGGTTCTGTTTCTCATTTTTATAACCTCAAAGTGCCTTAATCATTTTGCTACCTGCTAAGGAAATTCAGTCCCTCCTCCACTGGAAGAGTAATACCCTCTGACCCTTTTTTTATGCAGTTCCACTTTTATTTTTGCCTAATAAACTGACTCTTTCTCAAAGGTCGTTTGCCCACTTTCAGATGTCCCTGACTTCTTCCTGGTCATCTTCTCCTACAGCTAAACTAACCTACAAGTCAGTACAAATTTCTATTTTAAGCGATTACATATAATTGAGTTAATCATTTCTTTTTGTCTCAAGTCCCCTTTTGCACTTCAACGTAAGTTTTGTCCTTGTAAAATCAGTAGCAATAAATGAGATATTGCATTTTCTATTTTTGTGTTCTATAACACTGTGAGGATACTCGCTAGGAGACAAAGCTTAAAGATAGATTCAGCCTTTAACATTAGGCTTAGATATTTTCGTGACACAGACAAACAGATGCAATCAGACATAACAGTCATTAAAAATGACTGTTGTCTGGAATAGTTATTAAAGTATTAAATTAAATTAAATTCTGCAGATATAAAATAAAAGTAGAATCTGGAAGCTGCATTTTTTCTTCTCTCACAGCAGTGAAATGGTTAAGGACTTTTTCCAAAGAACTTTAGAGGCACAATGGAGAAGCACAGAAGCATAAATCTGAAGGTTAAATTTGTATGGCTTTGCTCCTCCTTCCCATAGGAGCACAGATGGTAAAAACCTTAAAGCTATCCATGCTATTATCATGAAATAAATGAATTATCAGATTTCTCCCTCACAATTCTAACTATGGAAGGTGCCTTCCTACTCACATATTGAGCAAGATCATTGAAATGAAGAAGTGCTCTTTGTTTGATCTGAAAAAAATATATATATATATAGAGAGAGAGAAAAAAAAAAAAAGATTTCTAAAAGATCACCTTCAGACTTGGAGCGATCACTTCCAACACAGTTGCCTAAAGCCACAAAGCTTCCAAGCCTGCTGGATTTCTAAAACGATACGGGATGCTCACTCCTCAGCTTCTGCTTCAAAGAGCCACAGTTTGTTTGTTGTGGTGGCTGCAGAAGCTGCAGAAGCTGCTGGTACCTGAGAAGTGGCGTTTCTGGAGGGAAGGCAAATTAAAAAGAAATCTGCCTTGCATGTAGATTCCTGGGAAGAGGGCAAGTTGACGCAGTGGGTAATGAAAACAAGGCAATGCAAAGCACTAAGGAATGTACTGAGGGAAACATTCTCTGTAGCTATGATTAAAATTATCCGTTGGAAAAGATGAACCTCTCTCTCTTCATGCTTCTGCAAGCCTTCATGCACAACTTAAGACCACTTTAACTAACATTAAGACCCTGATAGGCTTCAGGAAAGCATCTCTCTGCAAAGATCATATAAGCAATTAAAGCAGATGAAACTGGGATTTCGTCTGACGTTCCGATGTTAAAGCATGGATGAAACAAAATCAGGATTTAAGCCTCTAAGCCTATATTTTTGTTCAAATTCAATGAGAAAAGGAGACTATGAGAAGCCAGTGGTAGGGGCCTTAATTAAATAAAACTGCCATTTGAACCCCAAAGATTAAAGTGAGCATTAGCTCTTGTGTGTACGACCAGCAGTTACTTAGCAGTTCTCACCACCTGTTCTCAATTCTTTATAGCATAATTTCAGAAAATGTTGTAATTTCACTCAAACTCTGGACTTCTGGGGGTCCTATTTAGAAGGCGTTTTTCACTGTAAAAAAATTAAAATAAATCTTACACGATCTCCTTATTCTTATTCCAAGAGCTGTGGGCTCACATGCCACTTGAAGAATCCCAAATAAACAACAGGAGGTGGTATCCAGGAAAACATGCACATGTGTTTCCTTCTACATATTCTGTGAATATAACTGTTCTCATGTAATGCTGGGTTTGATACTGAGTGACAAAGAACAGGTTTGCTGCTTTTCAGATGTGGTTACAATGCATGCCTACAGATTATTACATGTGGGGAGGACTGCAGTCTGCTTCTTGCTGTGCCTGCATGTCCTAGTGCACAAAATCCATGAGGTTGTGGTGTGTAGGTGAATTATAGCTTGCAATGTCATTGAGATAGGTAGGAGCTTAAAGAAATGAAACTTTATGTAAAATAAATGGGAGGATAATCTGAAAAAAGATATGTTTTTCTTCAGTCAAATCATACATAGGTCCTTTTTCCTCTAATTGCCATGATATATACTTTTGGAAAATATTAGTCATTCTTCTTTCAAAAATACAAGTGAGGAAATTACACGGGCATTGAAGCATTCAGATGTAAGTGATACCATCTAGAAAGTAGGAGAAATAGAGTAAGGAGAAAATTAACGGTTAGTTGTTCTCTTAGAATATGTTGAGCAAAATTATGGAATACTTCCTCTGCGTTACGAAGGCAGGCATTTGTGCTGTGCTGTTTGCACAGATGAAGGTAAGTTATTGCATGACTGAATAACTCAAGTAGATTTTTACTGTTGAGAACTACTGAGCCATTGTCTGCAGCACCACAGCAGCCCGATCAAACAAGGTCTGGGGAAGGGTTACCATGAGGATTATGCGAAAATCTGTAAGACTGAAGAGCAGTCATCCACTGGTGGCCAACATGGGTGAACTGGTAATGGACTGTTCTTTGCATCAAAATCTGCTTAACACTGAGGTATCTCTGGGTTGTTGAAGTTGTGATTGCTTCCTTCCAAGTCCTAAAAG
The DNA here is from genome assembly GCA_035772895.1 of Perdix hodgsoniae. Classification (NCBI taxonomy): domain Eukaryota; kingdom Metazoa; phylum Chordata; class Aves; order Galliformes; family Phasianidae; genus Perdix; species Perdix hodgsoniae. The sequence continues at coordinate 5,582,166 of JAPSGF010000041.1, forward strand.
ACCCACACAGGATCTCCTGGTGTAATTAGCAAGCAATATGGATGCTGGCTCTCAAACCACAGCTTCCATGCTTACACGTGGTCAAATGACACATTGTTTAATGTCTTAGCTGCAGTGTGATGGGAGAAAATGGCTTGTTAGAGAAACAGCTAAAAATTAGCAGGGAGATTACAGCCGGAGCTTAGAGATCACCACTGAACTCTGTGAGATAAAAACTCTTAATGGCTAAAGAATAACAACACTGCATCTCTATGCAAGGTGGAATTTCAACAGTGAATGCAAGCTCATGGCAGCAGAGCAGCAGCACAGCAGAGACAGGGGTCTAACGTAGGGAACACAGTTTGCCCAGGAAGACTTTCCATGGATAGACAGGGCAGGTCTCTGGCTTTCAACTTCCATGCCCTGCTATGAACCCTGATGTAAAAGCACAAAAAAAAAAAGTAGAGCATGGCCACAAATTGGCAGCAGTACCAAGTACCTCCTCTACAACAAAACAGGCCATGGAAGAGGTCTGTTTGCCTAAGAAAACATGCCAGAGGCAATATGCTTAACAGAGCAGCTGTGCCAGGATAGAGATCTTTGAGTAGAAACACCCAGAGAAGGTATGGGGCATGGCAGAGTTGCAATGGCTAATCAGCTCCTGTGTTGAGCTGTACTGCAATTTATACATTCAGGAGACATTTGTCCACCTGAGACCCGTGGCATCGCTTGCTCATGCAGGGTATTCACATATATTTCTCCCATCACCTGTGCCTTCAACGAGCAATATTTGATGTGAGAGATTTATTCAAGCTTAATTCTGGACTGGACTTAATTCAGACACTGTGATAACAAACTGATTGCTTTTTTTCTGGATCTAATGACAACTTTTTTCTCAGAACAGTAAAAAATTAAATTCCTTCTGATCATGACTAATCAGCATGTGAACTGCTGCATGCTGCCTTCCACTTTCACAGACCTGAGAATGAGCTTGCATGTGTTTTTAAGCCGGTGTAATCAGACATACAAAAGGGAAAAAACCTCACAGATTCCACCAGAGGACCACAGCACCGACTAGAAAATATTACATACAAAATAAACTGAAGATTTTCAGTAAGATAAAAATTATTCGAAGCATACCAAATTTCACTGAATACTTGGAATTCTTTTTCTCTGAAAGACAGAGAGTGCTCAGGGCTGTAACATTCACTCACCATTACATTTGTCAAACGCATTTGTCCAGCCCTTTGTTTCCTTGTGATGTCTTGTCCTGCCTGATTTTATGCTTTCTGTTTAATTATCCTTCTGTGACAAGAGCCTGAAGAGGCATTCGTTGAGCGTTTCAGGAAAACATCCTTCATGTACCTCTCTGTCCTACAAGGCTTGCAGTGCTGTGGGTGCCTGATTGGCATCATTCACCTTTCAGTATCCACTCAAGTACACCTTGGCATCCACAGTTAATGACAGCTATTACATAAGAAATTCTTTGAATTAGTTGCTTAGTTGCTAAATGAGAGGATGTGATTTAATAGCACAAGCACTAGACTGGGGACTTTGATTTCCCAACACAACACTGATATCAAATTCCTCTCTAGCCTTGAGACAATCATTTCAGTGCCTTTTTTCAAGTTCCCAATTTGTAAAGGCAGTGATAACTACTCACCTCACTGAGGTGAACTGCATTCCCAGTTCACTGTGCTCACTTATCCCTCCAGACTGATATCCACAGTTTTTAAAACATAAGGTTCTTATTTAAGGATGGAAGGGATTTCAGATAAAGTGAAGCACTGGCTGAGTTTGAAAGTCGTGTCTCCTTTTAGCTGCTGGCACTACTGATTTACCTTGGCAGCTTGTAGGCTTTACCTAAAACAAAAAGGGGATGCAGAAGCAGTGACAAATAACTTTCCTGACAGATCTTGGTATAAATTTAAAAGCTTGTAGATTAATTTCTCACCCATCAGTGTCCTGAGAACAAAGAAGGGAAAGAGACTGCAGAGTACCCATATTCCCTCCCCTTGGTGATTATGAGTGAGTGAGTGAAAACCCAGCCTCCTGGAGATTTTAACAACCCAAGCAGAAAGCTTGGGGTGTGCACATGTAGGATGATGAACCTGCAGAGCATCCAGAACAGCTAAGACTGTTCTTGAATTCTGTGAATTGAGAGCTTTTGTGAGTAAGAGCCTGTTTTTCTGGGTATGGTTCTAAGTGCATTGCAAGAAATTTTGAGTCTTCTCTTCTCTTGCACCATGGTCAACCTAAAGTGTTATGAAGTCCAGGCAGGAAGAGCCTGCCCTCATCTGCATTGGCCTGAGGGATTCACTGTACTGATAACTGAGTTTCCACTTCTCCCTGCTACATGAAGGTATTTCATCCCTAACCCAATGAGACCAAATATCCATAGATATTTGTCATTAGGGATTCACTACTGGTATGCTTCTTTGATGTATACACCTTGCCCCCTCCTACTCTGGTCAGTGTGATACATAATTTGGTTGAGCAGGCTGAGCCTCATTGACCTGATATGTGAGATCTAAGGTAACTGCAATTATCTAACTGTTAGCTAAGCATGTTACTTTCACAATTTTTTCCTCCTCCTTTTCCCTAAGTTGCATCTCAGAGAAATTGCAACACCTAGAAGTGCTTAATGATGGTCATCCATACGTTGGATTTTTTTCTTCTGCCTGGTATCAAACATGTTGACCTCATCTTTAATAGATCTTGATTTCAGTCTCTGGAGAAAAGATTACAAAATTACGAACATCTTTATCTCAATGGAGGCCTCAGTATGACACAGTGAAACAGTGACTCCACAGAGAAGAGTGAAATCACGCACACACAAACACATGGTTCCCTTCTGAAAACACAGGGTGGATTTCCCCAGATCAAGGGCAGCTCTTGTTGGAAACAATTCCTTCAAAGTACCATCCCTGTATGGCTGCCAGCAGCAAGACCCACATCCACGGGCTTCCCTGCTTCTGGATCCCAGAACTGGCCTGATGGGATCCAAACAACTGCAGCTGCTGACACACCACAAATGGCTGATGTACAAAAAAATGAAGTTGCGCCAAATCCCTGTGTAGGTGCTGGAGTGCCACAAGGTGCTGACTGAGGGGAGAAGGAGAATGGGATATTCGTCCCCTGGGATAGCTCTGGAAAATCTTGCCCACTGGCTGGAAGGATTCAGACGAGATCTACGCTAGGCCACTGTCACCTCTGGCAACCAGATAAGCTCATCCAGATCTCACTTGGGCGTGTAAGGTCTGCACTGTGTTTTGCAAGGAGGTTCTTTAGGTTATCCCTTGAGAGCTGCCCACAGCAGTGGTTTTGGAACTGGATGATTCTTAAGGCCCTCTTTCTGTGATTCTATGAACAGAATCCAGTTCCTCATGGCAGCAGGCAGCTCCTGCCATCCATAAAAACTTAGTTTTCTTTCCTAAATCTTCTCCCCAAACAACAGATTGCTATTTCAGTAACAGATCTTGTGTAGGTCCTAAGAGAAAAGTCTTCTGCATTACAAAACCTGGGTGCACTGAGTGTACTGAATGCACTGTCCACTGTGCTCCCCCCATCCCCTCCAAAAAACAAAAAACCCCTCAAAGCTATTTTTAAAGTTTACGTTCTCCTTTATACTCAAGAAGGGCAACTTTAATACTGATATTTCACCGTTTTTTTATGCTGTACTTTGTGACTTTTGTGTCATTCTTTTAAATACAGATATTTGTTATAACACGAAAGATGGCAAGTATCTTTTTGACATGAGAAGTACCCTCTTAGCTTTGAAATGCCTGTTTCTTCCCTGGAATTATTCCTTCTAGGAAATGACAGTGAGAAATAAGCGGCAAACAGAGCTTTTTAGAACTCCCATGATTGGCACTAGATCAGTGAAACCGTATGTTTTAGAGCCGTCAACTCTGTCCCAAGGAGAACTTGTGCCCCCATCTGTCTTAATTATACTGGATTGAATCCTTTCCTTGGAGAAAGAAAATGGTGTTCTCCGTCTCCCCATGTACTCAGTCACCTCATCAGGTCCAATCCCATGCTGTAAGTCACCTGCAGATATTCTTAAGTATTTATTACAGGAATTACATCGTCTGAATAGATGAACATAAATTCGTTTTGGACAAATAAAAGAAAATTCCTCTCTGTGCAATCTAGTTTTTGTTCTGTTTGATTGAGGAATGGCATTTTGTATTAAATTGTTGGCTGTGCTTTTCCTCCATGCACATGCAGCTTTTACCAAAGTGTAACCTTGGCAGCTAACAGAGTCACTCCAATAGAACAGGCTGATCTCCAGCACTTCCAGGTTGTAGAAAAAAAGCCTTTATGAAAGGAAGTGTTCCTTCCTGCATGAGGTCTGCTAGGTAGCAGAGGCTCACAGGCAAAGGGCTACTTGGGTATACATGGTGACTGAGAATAAAACTGTTGATTAGAGGTGCCTGGCTACCGAGATAAGTGCTGTTCATTTCTACCCACAGACATGAAATAAAAACTTCCAGTTGGTGGGCTACCGAGCTTGGCTTATAGACTGAAATAACATGGGGCAAGGGAGTGTCTGTGAACCACTTAATAATTAAAAAGACATGGAGCCAGAATTATAATAAAGGAGGAAGAATTTGAGAAAAAAAACTTATTACAACAAAATTAACCTTGGTATAATTCATAGATAGGTTCAGTTTGGCTTGGTATTTTTGGACAAAATACAAAAGGAAGAATATCATCTACTGGTACTTTGGTCCACACTGTGGACATGTATGGGCAGACATACATGTCTTGCAGGAAACGCCAGCCACAGCATGCAACCCACCAGTTCCCAACTGCTTCAAAGCTGCCAATAGGAGATCCCATCTACCTTCTCAGGACTCCATTCCCTCATATTTCTGGTGCCTTGTTTGTACCAAAGAGGCACAAGCACTCCTTCAAAAGATCTACTAGCACCCGGAAGAGATCTCTTCTGGAGTAAAAGGGATGCATGGTGACCCATACCAACTACTGAAGACCACTTTTTGAAGCACAGGTATGTCATGCTTTGTAAGCCATGTGGCAATTCAAGAGAAGGAACCTAAGCTGTAGAGTCTAGAGCTTTTGTCTCATGTGTTTAACACATAGCTCCTCTAAAAGTCCACATAAAAACAGATGAAATTGCTGAAAATTTGGAATTCCTTCATCCCTACCTTCCTGGAACAGGAAGAAAAAGGAAAACGGATATAGATAAACATCTTTAAAAAAAAAAAAAAAAAAGGCCCCGAATTCATTCATTCTCCTCACAGCACAATCTATGACGTGGTCCTTAGGCTGGAGATGTTGTGGGTATGCCACCTGCCTGCGTAACCGATGTGGCTTAGCAGTGCGCAGCATTTCCCAGCCAGCAAACACTGGCATACTCACACACCAGTTACATTTTATGGCTTGGAAACTATAGTAATGATGATAAGAGCAATGCCTCTAATATAGCAAATTAATATTGCTAGTGAACTGTTCAATATTACCTTTTCCAACAATGTTATAGAGACAGGAGAGAGTCCTGACAAATTTTATGTAGAGTATAAAAATAATAAATTAAATTACAAGTGAACAGCAACTCAATATTTTGCATGAAAAATCAATTTTCTCTCTCAGCTCTGTTATACAGCAGGCAAAAGAAAGAACCCAGCATATTATCTCTTCAGACTCCAAAACCACTGAAGTAGAGACCTGATTGTTATTTTTCCGAGCCATTAAAACTTCTTCCTCTTGTACTGGGTATTGTTTGGGGTTTCTCCTTTCACCCTACGCTGGATCTATGATATGGTAACTTTCTATGTGGAGTTGATAGCACTGCCTAATTTTATGTCTGTTGATATATTGTTCCTCTGCTTTTAAGTTTGCCAAACATTATGTATTCCATATGAATTTTGCAGTTACAGTTGTTGGGCTCAGACAGGCTGCATTTGTTTGATTTTATTTCAGCCAAACTGAGTGCACTCTTTCTGTAGACAAAACAGTGGAAATACATGTGAGTCTACCCTGGTGGAAGTGCAAACTTCTTTAGGATTTGTGTCCTGGAAGCCATGGGACACTGCTCGCTTGATGTAGGAAACAGCCTTTGGCTGTGGGTATGAAACTTCAGCAAAATTCAGCCGAGCTGCAAGATCATTAAAAGATCAACTTATTCATGTTCAGGCGACATATTTGGGGCTTATTTCTTCATCTGTTTTATCCTCACTGAGTTTGATGATGGACAGATTAAGCAGAGCTATCTTTGCAATGTAAGCGTAATCAAAGGTCTCAATAAAGGTATTTGGAAAAGTCAACCTGGAGCATAACCACTCAGCACTACTGGAAACCCAGCTGGCAGAGGAAACTGGATGAGGAACAAGGAGATGAGAGTCAGAGAGAACCTGCAGCTGGGAGGGGGAGTGCAGAAAATAAGAAATAGGAAATAGAAAATAGCTGGCAAATCAAAGTCAGGTGGAGATGCCCAAATAACAGAGTGGAGCAAACAGATGAACTAGGGCCAGGAACAGGAAATAAAAAAGTGTGACACTGCCTTCTAGGATGGGATGGGATGAAGGAAGTTCACCCAACCCTGAAAGATTGTGTTGCTGACTGGGCAGGGTTGAGAGGAGGTTAGCAACAGATTTCGTCTGTTTATGGTCAAATCGAATGTCAACACAGAGCCAGGCCATAGCTTTGTATGTTTGTTTTCATTTGCTACTAAAATAGGCGATTTTTAAATGAATTAAAAGCACACTAGTAAGGTTGAAAAATCTACCTTTGAAAGTCAAGAAAATGTCCTTAAACATACAACAGAGACACAGAATTAGCCTGCTTCCATTTTTCCATTTCTTATGCCTTTATTTGACTTTATAACGCCAACCGTGCTCTTAAACAGTCTGTGCATCTATCTGTGTGCTCAAAAGCACAGGGATATCCACCAGCACTGATTTCACTGACTGCAAAAACCCTCTAGTGGGATACCAAACAGACTGTGCCCCACATTCCACCACTGGACTCAGGTTGGAGGCAAAAAGTAAAAGCACGGCAGGTAAAACAGCTCCCACACAACTGGCCCCTTTAGAGCTTCATTGAACATCCAATTAAGTCTTTGAAAAAGCATTAGTTTATCGCCCTTTCACTAGGATTCATTTCAATTAGCTTTGGATAAGGTCATTAGTAATTTTTTACCCAGCCAGATGGCATTTTTCACCAATGCAGATTTCACATGGAGAATATCAGAAAGCCGTTGAATAGCCATTGAGCAGGCTGTATAGGGAAAAAGGGCCGTGCTGTAAATCAAAACTTACACAGAGACTGACTTTCTTTGGATCTTTTGCATCCCTGCTGAAGCTTTCATCTCTTCACAAAGGGTGCAGTGCTTTCCATTTTTCTCTTGAAAGTGAGGAATGAGTTTACCAGTGCAGTTGTGACAGGTTTTATTTCTGAGGAGCTAATGGACAGAGAGGAAGGCAGTAAGCAGCTGTATGTGCATGTTACTGCTACTAGCTTTATAAAGTTGCCTTTTAGGGATCATGTACACATGACCTTAGTTGAAATACCTCTAACTTCACAAAGAAGTCTTTCGCAGCACTGGAACAGGTTGCCCAAGGAGGCTGTGGATGCCCCATCCCTGGAGGCATTCAAGGCCAGGCTGGATGTGGCTCTGGTCTGGTGGTTGGCGACCCTGCACAGAGCAGGGGGGTTGAAACTAGATGGTCATTGTGATCCCTTTCAACCCAGGCCATTCCTTGGTTCTATGATTCTACAATTCTACAATTCTATGATTCTTATGAACTGTCTCACTGAAGTCAATGGAATCCAAGTCTGGTTTTCAGGAGTACTTTGAGGAATAGTTGTTGCCTGCTTACTACCTTGATAAAAATTTGTAAGCAATAAAATCTCCTGTCCAAAATCCACCGCCACAGGATGGATTTGAGTGGAGAGCTGCGCTCAGTGAATAATGCAGAAAGCACATGTGTGTGCTCATCTTCCCCTTATCTCCTGTCGGATTTTGTGGAAGAAGCAAGACACATCTCATCCCAGCATAGCTGCAATATCTGGAGGGAAAGGATGCCTGGAGGGCCCTTTATCTTGTGTGCACAGCAGGGGGGAGCTGCCCCACGGCTTGGAGGTGCATCGCTGGGTTGTGCTGCCACCTAGCCCGCATTCTGCTGCAAAGAGTGCTACGGGTTTGGCTGGGAGGATATTAACTATCGGGACACGACATTCTCAACCCGTGGTCAAAAAATCCCCACGGAATAAGAGCAGCCTCTGACGGGTCCATGAAAGGTCATGTGGAGAAGAAAGCTTTCTGTCAATACTGTTCCATCTGCTGGCTAACGGGCTGCAGCGCTGCTAGAAAATATTTAGTGGACTGCAATTGGAATAGATTGAAAACTTCCTGGTTTAAGCAGAACAAAAAATACCTCTGTTTCCATATGAAAACTAAAGCCATGAGAGTGTTGCGGTGCGGTCACTGAGAACAAAATTATCCGCAGGATAAACTGAAAGGAGCCCGTGGTGGGCCACAGCCTAGCAGCTTGCTTTTCCTGGCATCTGAGAGCCACACCACCGACCTGTAACAGTTCTGCTTCTTATTCAGTGATAGCAGCTGAAACCTCCTTGCTTTCTGGGTATTTTTAATGAGAGCCGGGAAGGCAGTCTGATGCCATAGGAAATTGTGTTCAGGGGCTTTATGACCCCGTCAGTAACAGCATGCTGTTTGCAAAGGCAAGTCTTGCCAGGGCTTTTGTGGCAGGCAGTTGTCCTTCAGACTGTGGAAGAAATCCAAGTCACTAAGCCTCTTCAGAAGGCATTGGGATGGTGACAAACACAGTGTGGTAAAAACTCTCTGCCACCAAACTCGTGGTCACCAGGAGAAGCATCAACTCCTGGGCTGTGCCACTAATAGCAGGTGATTCCATGGGTGTGAGAAGGGTGTGTGAGCAAAATGAGAAGCCAAAGATGCATACCCAGCTGAGGTGCTGTGCCACCTCAGGGAGAGGCTGAGTTTAAGAGGGATGGATTTTATTGCCCAGCTCAAAAGCTGGCTGTGACTTACCACTGCTGAACCCCTTTCAGCACAGCCCTGGCCAGTTCTTACCTAGGAGTAGACTGAAATATCATTTGTTCACTCCAGTACACTCCAGGCTTCAGACAGCCCAGTTAGTGATTCACATCCAGCCTTTCTGCATACAAAAATAAATAAACAATTAATCACACATTTCCAAAAATGGCATTTTTATAAATATCCAAGACAGATGCTTCCTCTGTTCCGTAGCGTTGTCATCTAGCTTATGTAAAAGGGCAGAAATATCAGCATTTCCAAACTAAGGTGCTTTGGGGCTGGTATCAAGACTGGGACATTTCCTCCACGAATCCTACCCCAGGTTTACTTAAAGAGAGCAGCCTGGTGGCATGATACCTGCAGCATGCTGAAGGCAATGGCAAGGCAGATTTTGCATGAAAGCTCTCAAATCTTTGGTACAGAAGGGTGAATTTCTTGCAGAAGTAAACACTAGTATGTCACATCGTTTTCCTTACAGATGAATTGTCTTTGAATTCTACCTACTGATCAGTATTGGTGTAGGCTCCCAAACACTGCTAACAGAAGGACATTTCCTCACTCAAAGTAAAGAGTGTAAACACGTAGAGTAACTGGTAGCTGCGGTGCTGCAAATATCATTTTATCTTATTCTATATAAACTTGTCCAGAAAACAAGAAATCTATGCTTTCTTACTTGATCCCTCCACTTTTGACTCCTTTGCAGCTAAAACCAAATACATTCCAAATTTTCCTTAGGGAGGAAAACTTACCCTCTGTTTCAAGTCTCACCAAAAATATAGCTGACCCAGTTACAACTGTATTCTTCAGAACTGCTCAGTCAGAAATCAGCTGGGGAAAGCAGGATGAATAAATGACATTCTGGATCAAATACATAATTAAAGGGTACTAAATACAGCTGGCCACATTTTTTTTTTTTTTTCCAAAGGAAAAGGATTTTATATAGCCTTCTATAGATCAACATTTTTCAATGTTTTTCATGTTATCCGATTTTTTATATTTGAATGTCTCACATATTTTTAATCCAGCTGTTTCTATCAGAACAGCTGAGAACAGTTAAGAAACCGAAGACAGTTTCTTTTCTCAATAAATTAGTTTTTAAGTGTGATTTTTCTCTCTGGAATTCAGCGGAATACTTTTCCTGAGAAAATATGAAAAGCTATTTGCTTTTTTTTTTCTTTCTGAAAACGTCTGTAAAGTAATAACTATTTTGCAACGAGGTCAATAATCCGTGCTAAATGTGACATCTTTTTGCAAAGAGTTTATTTACAACTTTGAAGTAATCATCAGTACTTTCTTTTACCAAAAGCTGTGCATTAAATTCTACTCTTCCTATTATTATTTGATGACTATTTTTACAAAAACGTGAAAGGTAACATATTTCTACCTCTCCCAAATATAAAGATATATTTCGAACTCTGCAAAATGAAACCGCTTTAATATTTAAAAGATAGTAACGTTTCTCTCCTTCACATCCTAAAGATGAAGAAAACACACAGAATATATTTTTCAAGGGAAACAGGCATTTGTTACTTCCCCTTGTCAGTTTAAATCAATTTAGAGTGATCGTACATGCACTTACACTGCTGGTATTATATTATTTTTATTTGATCACATACCAGCCTTTCCCCTTCAAAGGCTTAACTGCTTCCAATAATAATCAGGAAAAACTGACCTCAGAACTTTCTCATAGAATCTCACATCTCATTTTTCTTCTAGTTCTGACCTTTCTCTAAGCCTCCACCCCCTAGAAAGAGACAGGGTGTGAACGGCATTAATTAATTTATCTATTGTACACATCAGTGGAAAGCGGGTCCCCTGAATGTTTCTTTGTTAGGAATAAGTGTCTCATCAATCTCAAACAGATCAACCCACACACACAATTAAAGCCAAACAAAGTAATGACTGCTGTGATTTGAGAGCACACCATGTGACGTCCAGGGAATGCATTCAGCGGGGCTTCGTTCAGCACAAGCATGCACGACGTCTCTTTGCTTCCTGCAAGGAAGCTTCCAGGATGAAATTCTTGCTCTAGCCAATTGGTTTTGGCCAATTTCCATAAGTATTGGGTTTTTACCTGAAGTAAGTATTTACCTGAAGAAGTGAGGGCAGGACTAAACGAAACAAAATATGCAGAGGGAGTGGGAACTGGTGATATTAGGGAAAGTTTTGAGGAGGTCATGTCTCTCAGCAAGTATTTTCCTCCCATAGAAAAGGCTTGGAAGCTCCTTGGATGATGCCTGGGGATCATCAAAGTAATCAGTAAGCCAGACTACTTCTCGACGTAAAAACAACTCCATCCTTACCTTGTACACACCATGTTTGATTGATTTGTTTGATTGAAATATCTCCTCCTAACCTGAAAGAAAATTAGTGATATTCTGGCATTTGGCATTTTGATTTCTTTATTTTGAATGATTTATTATTTTTTTTTTTTTCCCATAATTTGTTGTCACTTTGGAAGGAAACGAGTTATTTGCAGAGCTCTAGCTGTAGCCCTTGTGGCATGAGTGTTTGTGTATTAATCCATAAGTGTTCATCTGTTCTGGGAACCTGATCTTGGTCAAACATACTCACTCACTGCTGAGTACATGGCAACTGGAATAATTATTCTTGCTAAGTTTCAAATTAATTTGGTTGTGGAAAAAACAAACTCAACATGAACTGTTATTGCACTACAGGTAAAGAGTTGTCATGTTCCACCCTAGCATTTAGATTCAAACCTTTTGACAACTTTCATCCAGTAGGATGAAAGATATTAAATACTGAATTGTCTTCATTTGTTTCACAGTCCTAAGCATAACTTTATTTTGCCACAAAGTTAGGGAAAATGTGAGTATGTCTTGTATCCCATGTTTCACAAAGAAAAAGGAAACTCTCCAGCAGGACCAAGCCAAACCAGGTATGATAGAGATACAAAGAAAAAGCTGCTAAGGAAATGTTCATTAAGGAACAGAAGCCAGAAAAATGGTGCAGCCTATGCATTGTGGACACCAAAAGCAGAATTTTTGTCCCCACATTGTAGGGTTTTATTGCCTCTGTCCATCATGCATCCTTTACGAACAACAGAGAGAAAAACATCTGACTATGTAAGTCACTGCATTTTCTTAACACTGCTTTCCTGCTGTTGACTAAATAAGCAGCCCCATATCTCTAGACTGTAGAAAATTTAGATGTCAACTCACAGAAAGATGAAGTCCATCAGCTGCCTGCACACTGCAGCAGAGAGTTTCTAATTCAAACAATCAGATCTTAGCAGGATTTTAGCTTTTATCAATTTGCCTTAATATCTCCCAATATTATAAGCTGAAGACTCCTCTGTAGAGGGTTCTGGCTTCTAGTCAAAATGTACTCATCAGCCTTATTTGGTCCATGTTGAGAATTACTAATGAACATCAGAAATCATTAACAGTGGGACTTTACAGTCTCAGATAAGTTAGGATAAAATTGCATATGTGTGACATTCAGACTAAAGTTTTTCAGGCTTGAAAAATTCTACCCAACTCTTTCCCCCTCTCTTGGGTGCAGAAGAAGCATCCTAAGCTTCAGCAACCAATGCAACAAAGAATGTGTTCAGAGGGTCCTTTAGTGCATATGACATCAAACAGAGCAGCAGAGTCCTATGGAAACAAAGGCATTTCTCTAGCACTGCAAGACGGATTGAAAACTGAGTGCTTGAAACTGGAACGAGGGAACTAGGCACGCTAAAAGAAATTAAGTTATCAAAACATGACAGAAAAGGAACATGAGGGATATACACTAAACTGATGAAAAGCAACGCAGAAATAGGAGCAAAAGCTGCTTGTCAAATTTAACTATTCAGTAGGCAAGCATTTGGGTGGAGGTTCTCTAAACAGCAAGTATCTGTTGAAAGAGTATTTGAACTTCACAGTGTTGCTGAAATCCCTTTGCATTAGCAAAGGTACTTCACCACTCTGAGTTGCAGAGTGTCAGCGTTGTTAGCTCTGAGTTTTCTGGCTTTTGAGAGTTCCATTAGTATACCATTGTAGGTCTATGGGAGTTTCTTTTCTTCTTTTTTTCCTTCCTTTTCCCATACACGCATGCGGATTACAATTCTACTCACAGAGCTGCAACAAGTGAAGAAAAAACTCTGCCCTGGCAGTATTCCCCAATATACTTTGTGCAGCTACTGACTGTATTCATGTTTTTTTCCCACAGCAGTCCCTGTATGCAATAAGGAAAACATACAGACAGGAGAAAAACCCCTGTCGGTGCAACAAGCTTTGACTAGCCTCTTGATTGCTTGGGAATGTATGTGAAGTGAAGGGAAAACGCGGGGAATCTAACCGTGACAACTGTTTGTGAGTGAATATAAATTTCATGTCTGGGTGACCATCTCCTAATTGCTGCTGAATTTTTATCTTTTTCCAGTGGAGCTGACTTCTGAAGCTGGTTCTTCTTGAGTAGCCCGCATGGAGACAGTGCTTGCTAGGAGGTAATTAACGAGAATTAGCGCAGGTGCTTCACTTGGCTCCCATCCACAGTAGTCAGCAGTGCAGCTCCTTGCCCTCCATGCCAGCCTAGGAAAATTTTTCTGGCACGGATGCATAGAGCTGCTGCCTCCTCAGCACAGCGCAGTTCCAGCTTACTCACGGAGAGCAAGATTTTCCTCTGTCCATTGTTGTTGTTTCTTTTTTTAAAGCTGAATTTATGTTCTAGTTACTGTGTCTGCGTAATGGACAAGAACAATTCTTCTTGTTGCTGATCAGTGGTGATCTGAAATCTAGTTACAGTCATTGTGCATTTAGTGTTGATGGGAGTCAGAGCTGAAAAAGTAACAATTTATAGGTTTCAGTTCCACTTAATGCAAGTCAGTCACGGGATAAACAGATTTACCACGCCAGTAACTTCAAGATAAATTGGTAAGATGAACAAAATGATTTTAGAGTTTAGTAGAACTGCTGTCTGTGTTCAGCATTAACACCTCATGCTTATACTATCATTACTTGGTTTTGAAGTGACTTTAAATGATGGGTGCATATTGATAGAGGAGGTGAAGCAAAGCACGAAGTGCAGTGACTTCTAAAAGTCATTCCAGAGATTCACCGAGAAAGCTAGAAATGAAAACTAAGTCTTACAGGCTATGACCCTTTATTCGTTAGTAACACCTCCTCACTTCATGAGCCTTTCATTTCCATCACTTATTTATCATCTTTGTTTCTCCAGTGACAAAGTACACAGAAATGTCATTGGCCCCAATCTCTTTTCTGAGTGAAAGAACTGGAAATCATACAGCTGCTGAAGAACAGAACTTCATGAGGTGCAAATGGCTTCTATTTCCGTGGTGCCTTAATTATACCTGAGGTCCATAGAACTAGCGCTTCCAAATACTGGAAATGCTACAATTAAGGTATCAATTATAATATCTGATTATTGAAAATGTTTCTTCACGGAAACTGAGAATCTTACCCAAAAGCACTGAAATATTTATATAAATACTCCTTGAAATATGTGCTGTAAGTTGCAAAGGAATTACAACTTTTGTCTTGTTTTCATACTTCTTATTACCTGAAGATAAATATCAATTTATATTCAAACCAGAAGTAACTTTGCAATAAGGAGATGGCTGCTCTAGAAATTCCGTAAAAGATGTTCTTAAATTGCAAGTAGGACAATATAATGTATGGCTTGATCACACAGAGTTGCTGGATGTTGACAAATCAGAAAAGATAAACTAAGGTAAATATTGAATTTTGACACTGTTTTGAGTTTGACAACTGACGTTGTACTGGTGAGCTGGAAGACCACATTAGTTAAAGTAATAGCAAGAACAGCTGTAAATCAAATCCTGTTAAATCAGAGATGAAATACAGCCGTTGAAGTGTGGCCTCTCTCAGTCACTTGGGCATGCACCAGTCCAGATCTGTCCCCCTCCTGAGCATCACCACAGGTTGCCCAAGGAGGCTGTGGATGCCCCATCCCTGAGGCATTCAAGGCCAGGCTGGATGTGGCTCTGGGCAGCCTGGTCTGCTGGTTGGCGACCCTGAACATAGCAGGAGGTTTGAAACTTGATGATCATTGTGGTCCCTTTCAACCCAGGCCATTCTATGGTTCTCTACTTCAAGAGATGGCACCACATGCTGATGGTGCCAAATCTCAGACACTGATAAAATACAAACAAGAATTAGAATTTGTCTAATAGCTGCTTTAAAACTGACTGCAGGTTTCCTATTCTATCGATTTCATGCAGCATGCAGAATCAGATGATACAGCAGACACTTCTCAGCTCTCCCCCTTACTCCTTGGCTGTACGTGGGCTACAGAAAGGCGTTTCATTAAAGAAATGGAAATACCAGAAACCACTGTCACAAAATAACTATATTCCTACATGGCATAATTGAAGCCGCAAGAAAAACAGCAAGTTGTCCATCATAAATATTTTAAAATTAAACTGTACAAATTCTGACTTACACTCATTTTGTGAACTTTAAAAAAGGACTATTTCTATCTCCACACCTACATACGTTCCCACACAAAGTACTGCATAAACTTACAGTGAAAGAACACAGAGGATTATATCCTGACTGAGACTCATACCTTAAAACACAATAGAAATAGGAATAACCAGAGATACAGAAAGTGCAGAGCAAAAAGTCATACTCAGGGAGAGGAAGCTGGGAGTGAGGGAGGGTTAAATGCACAAACCCACAAAAAATATGGAGTATTTTTCGGAGTGAGTAGGGTTTCAGCAGTCTTGCTACAGCTGAAAAGGATAATAGGAAAAGGGGAATCATGCCTCATGATAACACCAAATACTGTGGACCACATAAATCAGGATTAAAACATCCTGATACCCGAGTATAGCTTTCTTGTACAAAAAGTATGTCATAAAAATTCATTCAGATTTGTTCATATGTTAACAGGCTATTTTGTTTATGATACTGCAGCCATCACTCTAAGATTATTTTTTTGGCTACGCTTTTGGGAGAGTAAATTCCAGATTCAGAATGGTATTTCGGTACAAATAGGGCTTAAAAAAAATCTTCCTCCAAGATGTTAGCGTGTTTGCATCCTGAATGGCACAACTAAAGCCAGTAAAGAAGTCCTTCCACTAACATTAGCTATGTTACTTCCTCCAGACAAACTCCAACGCAAAACCTCTGAAAGGCTGCAGCCTAGTTTCACCTCCCTTCCAGTCTTTCTATTGGGTTTTGTAGCATTTTTCATTTACTTTTCTCAGGTCTGCCACAGGTAAGCTGGAAAACATCAAAGAAGTTGGTGAAGAAGAGGGATGCTTCTAATTTGTAATCTATAAAACACAAATAATGATTAATTCCTTCATGTGCTGCAGTTCAACTTAGTAAAACATGCATTTTTATGTTTTTTTTTACAATTAGAAAAAGTTTCCTATGCACAGCTGTTAACTAAAAGAAATCTTACCTGCCCAGGTTCTCTGATCTCATTTAAGATCATCCAGTATTCCTGCACTTACAGCTAAGTTAGTTTCAGAGGTAGCAACTTTAGGCTACTACCACAAGAACAAAATGACTACTGTCACAAAACTTCAAACGCTGATCTAGAATAAATTCACCCTCCTCATTTAAATAATTTCAGGAAGCACTGAGAGGAAAATGCTGTCGTATCAGGTTCATAGACTCAAGCATCTACCCTCCTAATCCTGTTGGGAAATTTGGGGAAAAGAGTCACGGGACACACTTGCTCTGAATCAAGTTGGTTCTGTAGGTGATAAAGTCAGGCACAGATCTGATATTCAATCCTGCAGTACTTTGGCCTGATATGCTGCACAGCGTAAGCTGACAAAGACTGTACCTGTTTCTGTACCTGCTATATAAGAAGGGCCACTGATAAGGTCCGCTGCACACAGTGCTCAGGGTATCGTTTCAATCTGCTGGTGGGAACCTGCAGTTTGGTGAGCGCGGCCTTGGCGTGCAAAGCAGCGCTGAGTTAAGAAAAGAAAAAACAAATCATATCGGTTAATACACTGCAAGTTCTGAGGCACGTTCCTCAAAGGCAGTAACTTCCTCCAGCCTGAACAGAATTTTCAGGCTTGGGGAACTCGATTGCACCAACTAGTCACTGAGTGAATTGAGAAATAAAATTTAGAAAGAAAAGCAAAGAAGTGTCCTAGGCTCCCAGTGCCTATCATGGTTGTAAACTATTTTTATCAGCGTTATTAAAAAAGTTATAGGGGCTCCAACCTGCCCCGTTGCCATTATGCAGCAAAAACATCGGAAAGTTCCACCTGAAGCCCCAGCCCAGGGAACACGCTGCCTGCCTCTGCTTGCTGCAAAACTGCTTTCCGTGTAGCCATCTAGTGGAAAACAACAGAAATGTTCCCAATTAGGGGGAGGGGAGGGGAGAGGAGGAGGAAGAAAAGGAAAAAAAAAAAAAGAGGAGGATTACCGCAGACGTTCAGAAGATCCCAGTATAAATATCTGGTAAGTCAAAAGGGACAGATACCTCACTGAAACTCTTACTAACAGATAATTTGCAGTTACACAGTAGCAGTTTTATTAATTTGCCTCCTGCCTTTAAGAAAACATCATAAAGTATCCCCAAACGTAATGGGTTTATTTCTCATATCAGCTTGGTTCTACTTTATCAGAACTCTGTTCTAATTTACAAGAGTTTATTTCTGATTACATAAAGGTAAATGAGATGGGAACTGGGTCTGTTAAGTGTATATTTAATTGCCTCCCCAAGCAATTTTTTTATTTTTTTTTAATTTATCTATTTATTTTGATACCATGGCTTGCTTATTTAAAACACACAGACAACTAATGGAAGAACTTACCTGCTGCCCGAAGAAAGCCAGCTTTGTTCTTGCTGTTAGCACAGGCTCAGGTGAATGCAAAGGACTGAGGCTTCACTGAAGTTGTTAGCAGGTATCTCCTGCTCAGTTCTGCCATATCTTGTGGGAAACAAATGCGGCTTTTTTTATAAGTGAGAAGCAAATGCACAAAGCACTGCACCAACTTCGTAAGGAAACCGTGAGGGACAAATGAGACATTACTTCAGCTACAGCAGCAACTGAGCAAGGAGACAAAGCACAGCTGGGCTACACTACACCATAAATAAATCCCCCCGTGTTTCCATTTGTTAATAAAAAGGGAATGCACATCTGTATTACCTGCCCTTTCTCCACTGTTCCTTCTTCACTCAGATCCTTTCATTTTAACTGCCTGCCAGCTTCACAAGGAACAGTTACTCTGAAAGACTACCAGATGCTCCAGTTAAGGGCAGCAGTGATAAGAGAATGTTAATCCTGGTTTTGATTTTCACCAGCTTTTTGGACTAGAGTCACATTTCTACTTCAGTTTTTCCACCTTTAAAACAAGAGACATGGCATAATGGAAAACACAAGGGGTTGGGATCCTTTTATTGTGAGATTAATCTTGTCATGTAGGTTTTGGTATTAATGACAGTGAAGTGTACGGATGAAATACTCCGTAAGGTAAATTCTAACAAGTAATCATCTCTTCTTGTTCTTGCCTAATTTACAAGAGCTGAGAACTCTAACAGCTGCACATCTGGCTCTTGGTTGTGCTCATGCATTGATTAAATGACAAGAGAATTGGCTTTAATATTTGCAAAGCGTTCTGTACCAATCACCTGCAAAGTACCATTGTGGAGGTGAATGGAAAAGCTGAAGATACCAGCAGTACTCATATGTTCAAACCATAACATTAAAAACCTGATTTCTCATTTTGAAAAGTGTCTTCCTTACTGATGCCAACAGAGCCAAATGCTAAATGCATATGAAAGTTTTGGACTGCAAAACACAGGGTCACAGTGAGGTAGACTTCTTTATTTTCAGTTCTGCCTTGCTTCACAAAGAGCTGACAGAACTGGACTGACTTAGGCTGTCTGAAGAGCAAGTTTCCATCTTGTCTAAGTAGAATTTGTCATTGTGTGGTTGAGTTTTATTTACAATTTAAGCTCTTTCTCACCTCTAACATAGTCCCATAAAATAAACAAGTAACTACAACTCTGAGTTCTTCTAGGCTTTTAGTTGCATTTTTCCTTGAAACACAAAAGCCTCCTTTTTATTTTTCTGAATTGCCAGCGTTTACTTGCACAACTCCCATTAATATTGATGGAAATTAAACATCTCAAAAATCCCAATGCACACAAGAGAGAATAGACTCCTAAGTGAATGCCTCTTACAAAATGACAAAGAACTGTAGTCTTTGCAAAAGCCGACAAAGAGTATTCTTCAGTTTAATGCTCTAATAAGTGTCCTATTATCCATTTAGTTCAATTACACTGAATGAGTCTGGTTTTTCCAAAGCCTTTTACTTTGTTACACAGAGTACAGAGAGGCTGACAAGAAAGATGAGCCACTGCTAGCTCTTGGGTAACTATACTGATCTCTCTCTGCACCTCAGTAAGAAATAGGATCACTCATTAGCAGAAAGGAAACAGGTATCACAATAGCTCCCAGTAGAGCCCTCAAGGCACAAATATGACAATGATCCCATTGTAAACCTCTTACCACCAAAATGTTTGTACTCTCATCCATTACCAAACCTTTAGGGACACAGATTTAGAAAACAAGGAAGAAATGTCTCCCTTCTGAACTGCTCTGAAGAATATTAGACCACACTGAACAATTTAAGACGAGAGCTACATACTTTTTGATATGCTTTTGAATTCTGAGAAATTAGTTTTGTTGTTTTTAAGCTATAGTGACTTCTTCTAAAAGATATCTACTTTCTTTCCAGAAGAGGCCCTTCAAGAGGCTGAAGAATGGGATACAAATACATGTTACTTTCAGGCGAAGAAAGTACATAGAGATTTTTTAAGCATAAGAGACACAATAGTGAACTATTGAAACTCATCAAAAGGGCGAGTATTCGAAAATATTGGATGGAAAATAATTACAGACGTCAAAGAGAATTTCAGGATTTTTTTTGTATATGCTATATATGTGTAAAGTTAGAGTATATGTAAATACTTCTGTATAATCTTTGTCCTTTAAATTTCATTCTTCAGCAATTCATCCAGCTTGCAGTGTCTGTAATTACTGTACAGATAGGTAGCTACTTTATCTAGGCAGACAAGCAAACACTCCGTATGGCCAATACCCGGGCCTCCAAGCTTCATTGTCATGTTAGATTACTAGCAGTTCTGAAGAAGCCAGCAGTCTTCGTACTGTAAGTACAGACTTTAACAGTGAAAATACAAATTTTCAGAGACTAGTAGCAGATATAATATATGTACATAGTCAATTTAGTAAATAATCCAGTTTCTTAAATTACTTGAACAAGTATTTATGCAATGGAGTGCCACTACTTCACAGAAATCCCTATAGCATCTTGGGTAGTAACATGCTTTTTGAAAAGTTTTTTTGTTGTTGTTGTTTTTGTTTTTGTTTTTTTTTGTTACAAGGTACACCATTACAGTAACTTAAGAGGCTCACAATATATACAGTAAACCATTAAAAAAAATTGAAAAATTATACTGGTAAAGAGATGCACACATAAAGATATATGCATACATATGCAGTAAATAAATAAATATATATATATATGAATATATGTACATGCAGGAAATTCATCCTTTATATGGTTATTTCAGTCTATAATAAGGACTGATTAAAGTACCAGACAATTCTCCTTTTTCTTAGCCATTCTTGATTGTGGCCTTGACAGATTACTGTTCATTTCTGTGTATTGAAAGAATCTAAGAGAAACAGCAGTTGGATTCTTCATCCCTTCTATCTTTGACTTAGTTTTGAATACTGATGGGGTGATACAAACAACTAACCACGGATTTACCACTTGCTTTCCAGTGTCTACTTGTTTAAATAGAATCAGACCATGTGAGCAAGAACCAACTTTATGATCACCTAAATATTTCAATCAGAAGAGTATTTCCACCATTATAATTACAAGGATATTGTCTCTACTATAGACACAGTTATAGTTACACCCTTTTGTTTTCTGTTAGTTACTACTCCACTGCCCCAAGGAATAAGCCTTGTTTGAGTTAAAACCTCTCTAATTTTAGATCAATACTTTGAAACCAAAATGACTTCTTTATGGAGATATTCCAAGCATGCAGATTTATTCTGCATAACGGAGGAAGCTCATTTGTCCATGTATTCTCATGTCTATTTCCCCCCAGCAAATAACTCACTTCGCAGCAGGAAAACACGATGCTTGCTTTTCTCCACAGGAAGCACCCAACATTCTCATCTACACTATGGCATTCATGTGTGAAGGAGGGGAATTGAATTGACTTTCAGCTTTTCGTACTACAGAATGATGAAAATGTTGGACATATTGGTCACTTCTGGTGCACAGAGGGATAAGGCATGTGACTGTCAATCAGACCAGTGGAAAGTCAAGGCTGAAGGCATAAGGTGCTCAAAAGAAATTCTCTTAGTAGCAGAAAATGTCTTGCATGTTTTAAGGATGTTGTCATATGATAATATCTTTCAAATGTTTCATAAAATGTGCAGTGGCAATAAGCATTTGATGCTGCACTTGACC
Source organism: Perdix hodgsoniae (assembly GCA_035772895.1). Classification (NCBI taxonomy): domain Eukaryota; kingdom Metazoa; phylum Chordata; class Aves; order Galliformes; family Phasianidae; genus Perdix; species Perdix hodgsoniae. The sequence continues at coordinate 5,603,664 of JAPSGF010000041.1, forward strand.
ATCAGAAAGAGCTTTCCAGAAAAATGTTTTTTTCTATTGAAGTCAATTCTCATTTCTATTAAGTAGCAAACATGTTAACAAAAGGATGAGCACAAACAAATTGTTCTCTCCATCTGTGATTACATAAGACACATCAGTTTTCAGAAATCTTGAGATGCAATTACTTACGGCCTCACTGATCTCAGCTCTTGAAGCATTTTGCCATTAAATTCTTTTTTTTTGGTATATCTTCAGTGATTCAAACCAACTTCTTGTCTTTAGACAGACAATAATAATTCGAGAGTTAGATTCTAAAATAAAAGTTCTCTTTTAAATAGAAGTGTTTATCTGTGAGAAATAAAATACCACATGGAACAATATCAAGATCAAAAAGAACAGGCAAAAGAAATAAAATAAAAAATAAAGCAAAGCCTCTCAGAACATCCATAGAATTTAAAATACCATTTCAGGCTTGGAAAACTATAACATACTTTAAAGACAGCAGGAAATCTGTACTAGAAAGATGTGTCAGAAAGACATTTTTATCAGTTAGACAAGTGCTGCTTAGTAGGTTCAACTCACCAAATACTGAAATCAATACAAAGACTTCAGCTGTCATTACCAAATATTGTTTTGATCTGAAAAAGAATTGCTGTCTCACCATTTGTATTTAGAAGCTAATTCTTCACAATCTGTATTCGCCACATCAAAATCTTGATTTTTCAGAGTAAATGTATTTACCAAGTTTCATGTCCCTTTCCTTTTCTTTCAGTACCTGATGAGAAGAAAAAATGTCTATCAGAATACATTCTCCATAATACTTTTAGCTGATTAAAGGGAAGAAGTGTGGCTTAAATACAATACACAAATGAAATTGAAAAACTGGAGGCTCGCTGCTCTTACCAACCTTAGCAAGAAATAATTGAAAGAGCGAGTACCGAATTTATGTTTACACAGGTTTGGACATAATCACTGAATTTATTTTTCTTTCACCCATCTTCCGAGTGGTCTTGTACTAGTAGCTAGCTTATTATCAATGAGCTGTGAAGAGTATTTTAGGAACACATTCAGAAATTAAAATTTGTTTTGTTCCATTGAAATCTCATTTTCTTACACCTTTCCATAAAAAAATTTGGCAGTCTACTAAGAGAGTAAAAATAATGTAGTACTGATCTGGGCTTCTTTATGTATAGCATAAAAGGCAGTCAAGGATGCCAATGGAATTTTCAAGTGATCTTTCATTTGCCATGAATTTGAGAGAAGGAGAGAAGGAATTTTGGTAAACGTAAAAATATCACGAAATGTTTTTGGTCAAAATTCTGATAGACTAACCATAAATGGCCTGCCAGAAGACTTTTTTTTTAAGCTCTGGTTAACAAGGGTTTAGATACAGGTAAAATTGCTTTGATAGAAACAAAATTTGTCTCCCTGCATAACTTCAGTATCATTATTTGCTGAAAGAAACGGAGATCCACAAATTAATTTGGATACAATTTGTACTCAAATTAAAAACAAACAAAAAGGAATTGTATAAAGTTTTTAGAAATAGATGTAGTGTGTTTAGAGATAGATTTAATGATTAGACACCCCTGGTACTCTATGCCAGTTTTTCGTGAGGATTTAGAGGACAGATAGAAATAAAAGCTTTCTAATACCCAGTCTATGAACAAATGCAATGCCAGATCCAATTTGCTATTTCCTAAAACGTGTTTTAAATAACTGCAAAAGGCAAATTTAACTGTGGTTACATGAGGGATAAACCCAGTCCATTTGTTCCTTTCCTAGAGGCCATGACACAGAGTAATTATTAGAATGCTTCTTATTGGTAATGTTTGAAGAGAATAAATGGCTATGTACAAGTGTTTACCTGAGCACCATTTATTGATTGGTTGACTTCCGAATCATCTGTGGCAGAAGATCACCTCTAGTTTCTCAGTATTCAGCAGAACACTAGTTATTTGGCAAATATATATCTCTATAAAGCCACTCCTGGCCATGCCTATGGAATCTGCAGGCTTCACAACATCTGAAATGTATTTTCAGTAGTGTTTTCAAGCTTGTATTTGGTATGATCAGATCTGTAACTGGGGTTTCACAGAGTTTAGAGCTTTAACTCCAGTCTCATGAAAATTCGATGTGCCATCCGTGCATAGGTGGAGAGACTGCATAAACTTTATGGCCTGTATTAGAATTTCTGGCTGAATGAAATAATTTGGATATCTTTTGAAAGGGATCTCTCTGCTGAGAATTCAGGCTGTCCATTAGAATCCAGCACATTTCTTGATGGTTATTCTAGAATAGTGAGTGCTAAAAGAAACAAGGAAATTAATACTTTTTTTCACTTTTAGAGCATTAATAACATGTCCATTCCCTCTATTTCTTCCCTCAGTATCCTGTCTTTAATTCCACCGTAACAGCCTTTCCCTCGTCTTCCAGTCAGGTCACCCACCTATTTTATGGAAATGGTAGATCTGATGATCAAGAGATCACTATTCATGCTATTTTTGCATTTGTTTATTCTTCCCAGTCCTGTCTTCCCTAGTTCTAAAGGTTATTACCACATGCAGTTTGTGACTGCACTTGAGGCCAGATCTGGAGAAAGGTCTAGCTGAAAATAATTTCTAGGAAGAAAGCAGTAACTACAGAAATGAGATCAGGCCCTGACAGTGGAGTGGTATGTAATAATCTCCAGCCTCTGGCAGACTATAATGTTATCACAACAGGTTTTGCCAATCTGGGAGAAAAGTGATCCAGAAGAAAAATAACAATTAAAAATAAAGATATGGCCTAAAATAATCTCCCTTAAGAAATTCTGCAGAGAATAAAGTGCTTTGATTCAACCATAGGATCTGAAGAAGCAAAACCTCTGTGACTCTGTACCATAGGGCAAAGGCCTTAAGGGTAAGAAAGTAGGCATATAGCTCCTTCATTGCATTAAAATACCATTTTCTTCTGTTATGTTCCAGCTATGAAGACATTTATGTTCAAAGACAACACATTTATGTGTTGGATGCTGAACTCAGAGAGGATGAGAATCTGTGGCCTCTACTCCTTCAAACACAAAGTCCTGGACCTCTTCGATACGGGGATGAGTGAAGGCAATAAAGCAAGTCAAAATGAAAATTTGCCTTCAGAAAATTCAGTATGCATTTCAGCCATGTTTAAACACAGACAATCCCCCTCCTCCAGCGGTAATGATCCATTTGGTTTGGTAACAAAATATCATGTAATATCAAGTACATAGAGAATTCAAAGTATTTGCAACTTTGCAATTTCCAGCACATCACCCAAAACATTTTTAGCCAGGTTATTAAATTCACCACACTCTTTTAACAGGGATGACTTTCCAGACTCACCATGATGACCAAGGTGCCTCAACTGACTGAGTCATCTTCCTTGTGTCACAAAAAGCAGCTAGACATAGGAAAAATAGCTTTCTGCAGGCAGGCACAGTTGGTTGCACAGTCAGCCATACGTGTCAGCTATAATGTATAGATTAACATGCTCTCTCGAGGAAAAAGCATTATCAAGAGTCTTTTAGAAATAAGAATATTATAGGGCCAATGTAGTTATGTTACTAATGGACAATACTGCTAGGGAGAGGCTTTTTATTAAAGCCTATTATTTGGTTTAGTGAAAATAATAGCTTAACTGCTGTTCAGACTGCTTCCCCCCTGAAGAGCATATTATTTCAAGTATTTCTAGATGTGAAATGAGGGCTTTATTGTCTCAGATTTTGAAGAAGAAAAGATGAGAACAAATCATAATGTTTCCTGACATTCTTTTTTCTCTACTTGTATCACAAGGATTTAAAAAATACCTCATACAATAGCTCTAAGTACCGTTTTCCTGTAATATTTGCTTCCAACAAAAGTGAATAGCTATTTCAATTGGTTTGGATATTACAGGTAGCCCTCTTGTATTTTGATCCCTTTAGAGTCTTCTCTTTAACATCGAGTTCAAAGTTGTCGTGTTTTGTGTTTTGTGGTTTGTTTTTTTTTTCAAAAATGCTCCCCCCCCCCAAATAACTGTGATCATTTGTCTCATTGTTGACATTCATTCATTATATACACTGGAATGAATCTACATCTAGCTCAGCCACCAGAAAAGCCTCTCTCTTTTCTCAGGGAATGGCAGTGGAACCACATCATATCGTTGTGCAGAAAAAGTGGTCTTACTGCTGTGGACAGAGTAAAAGGTGAGGGGATTCACAGCTAACGTTGTCTTAATTATCTTTAATTCACGCAAAGCCTATTCATAGTATAGCCCACGTTTATTAAGAAAAAAAAAATAATAATGAAAGAATGGCTGCAAGCACAGAAAAGCAGCTGGTGCTTTCTGGCTGGTGTTAAATGAGCTCACAGTAGTGGAAAGATCCAGTTAGTCAACGATGTATTTAGGAGGCATGATAAAGCACATTTTACAAGGCTGCTTGATACAAATTCCCTTGTACTTTTCATCAAGCTTAATAACCTCTAATGGAAAGGAAAAAGGTTACTCTTTTGGAGTACGGTAATTGCCAGTAACAAGGCATGCATTGGTATTGTTTTACATAATGATAGTGTGTCAAACTTTCTGTCATTTCTTCTCTACAATGGAAATTTGCAATGGTAACATAGTAACATACAGAGAAGTTAGCAAAGTATTGAAATGGCTTTCACTTTCTAGGATAAGAGTCAAAACATGTATCTTACTATATCCAGAATCAATGTTTCCCCATCCTATAAATATTTTAGAGATCTCAAATCTTACTTCTTCACAAGGGCAAAAGGTGGGACTTCAGAGCAAGAGGAAAAGCAAGAGATTGCCTTTTGAAGTCAGCACAGTGAAAATAAAGCAAGAAAACAACAATAAAAAACAGATGGAAATTGTGCACTTCAGGCATGATCCAACCAGGGTAACACAAAATATACTAAATAGTGGCACACTTAAAATATAAAGAAATAAAATTTTAACATTTTCTTGACTATTTTATGGCCCCTTGAGCAGTCACAGAAATTAAGAAATGACTTTATCTTACTGGACCTAGGCAAGAGCAATGCACATTAAGGGGGAAAAATACCCACGGTGATAAAAAATTATATGCCACAATCACAGAGTACAACAGGAATAACATGAGAGTCCCAGGGATCCCACTTAGGTGAGTGCTTGCAGATAAATGTCTGCTTAAGGCAGCCACATGGAAAGTGTGAGCTCACTGAAGAAGAGCAGGGTGAGGTGAGGGAGGGCAGACTGTTTCCACTGCTCCTCCCATTTCTGGGAAAGGAGAGGGAGGCAGGAGGTGCAATGTGTGCTCATTCATCTTTGTCCTCTGTCTCTGGACATGAATTGGATTAGAGTTTTAGCATAAGCAGGATGGAAGAAATGGTAGAAGGAACGAAATGTACATGTGCATTCAGATTCTACATTAGGACATAAAGAGATTAGAGGCAGGGCCTCTAAGTCAATGAGATAGTTGAGGGGACCAACTGAGAAAGAAGAACCTCTAACGTCAATCTGCTTTTCAGAGGATGGCCATGTTCAACCAAAGGGCATGGACCAGAGATGTATAAACATGATTGTTACCATGAAGTCATTCTGGAAACAAGTTGCAGCCCTCAGATTATAGTGGAAGGAAGATTATATTTCTACAGAATTTCCCAATCCTACTAGGACGACATTTCCCACCCTCACTTTTCCAAAACCCAAGTAACTTCCAGCCAGCCGTGACCACAGGGATGACCATTGCTACTACCAGTAATGAGATCACATAAGCTACTCTTCTTCTCATCCTGAGAGAGGCAGAACTTCATTTTTCTTATACTCTTCAGTAATTTTGAACTTGCTGCCTACTTGTGTAGCAGTATTTCCTCAATTTTTTATCAATATTAAGAAACATTGTACTGTTACCTGTAGGTAATATAAGAGAGCCAGTCATGAAGAACGCTGTCTTTAGTGTTGTAAGAATTGGTCACTGTTTACATACAATGAAAGGTAATACTGAAAACAAAACAAAACATCTGTATATTTAATAACCAGCAAATACTTATTTGAATTGAATTATTCATTCCTGTCCCTGGGAAGATGATGAATCAGCTTGTTATGGATGTCATCACCAAACAAGTGGAAGAAAAGGAAGTTATCAGTGGTAGTCAACATGGATTCACCAAAGGAAAATCATGATTTACCAATCCAGTAGCCTTCTATTATGTCATGACCAGATGAGTAGAGGGGAGAGCAGTGAATGTTGTGTACTTTGATTTCAGCAAAGTTTTTGATGAACTTCCATAACATCCTTATGGATAAGCTTAGGAAGTGTGGGATAGGTGAGTGGACAATTAGGCAGATTGAAAATTGGCTGACTGGCAAAGCTCAAAGGCTTATGACCAGTGATAAAGAGCATAGTTGGAAGCCTGTCGCTACTGGAGTTCCCCAGGGGTCAATACCATGTCCAGACTTGTTCAACATCTTCATCAAAGGATGAAGGGATAGAAAGAAACCTCAGCAAGTCTGCTGATGACATGAAACTGGGAGGAGTGGCTGACACACCAGAAGGCTGTGCTGCCATTAAGTGAGACCTGGACAGGCTGGAGAGCTGGATAGCGAGGAACCTGATGAGGTTCAAAAACGGCAAGTACAGAGTCCTATACCTGTGGAGAAATAACTACATATATCAACCAGTACAAATTAGGAGGTGATCTGCTAGAAAGGAGCTCTGCAGAGAAGGACCTGAGTGTCCAGGTGGACAACAGATTGACCATGAGCCAGCGCTCTGCTCTTGTGGCCAAAAATGCCAATGATATCCTGAAATGCATTAAAAAGCTTGTGGCCAGCAGATCGAGGGAGGTTGTCCTCTTCCTCTACTCTGCCCTGGTGGGGCCAAATCTGGAATACTGTGTCCAGGTCTGAGCTCCCCATTTCAAGAAAGACAGGGAACGTCTGGAGAGTGTCTAGTGAAGGGCCATAAAAATGATGAGCGACCTGGAACATTTCTCTTATGAGGAAAGGCTGAGAGCCCTGGGACTCTTTAGCCTGGAGAAGAGAAGACTGGGGGGGATCTATCAATACTTATAAACATCTCAAGTGTAGAATTCAAGAGGATGTTGCCAGGCACTTTTCAGCAGTGTGACAGAACATGGGCAGTGGGCAAAAACTCTAGAACACAGAATTTCCATGTGGACATGAGGAAAAACTTAGTTTGAGAGTTATTTTATTTTGAAGGTTATGAAACACTTTGAGGGATACATAGCACTGGAACAAGCTGCCCAAAGAGGCTGTGGAGTTTTCTTTTCTGGAGATATTGAAAACCCACCTGGACTCTTTCCTTTGTAACCTAGTTCAGGGAACCTTCTCTTGCTGGCTGTGGGTTGGACTAAAACTGTCATACCCAATCCATGGCTGAGCACAGCCCATGTGCAGCCCAGCTCAGCCCAACCTGTGGCTGCCCCCTGCCATGCATCATCACAGTGGCAGCTCTTCCCCATCAAGCAGCCCAACCCGGCCCTGAGTGTTCACTCATCATTCAGCAACAACCGAACATCAGTATGCCATTGAAATTCTCTGGGCTGAAACCAAGGCATGGGGAGGGCACAGTGCAGTGCTAACTCAAGATATAGCAAATAATTACATGCATTTTGATACACTGCCTAAGATAAAAGAGGCTTGCAAACAAGGTGCCCTTGTAAACAAGTTGTGCAGGGGCTTGAAAATTACCCTTCTCTTGATGTCAGTACTTTGTAAACTCTCACTAAATAAGGCTTTGGTTACAAAGGTCAGTTGGCAACTTGAGCTTATGAACTTTGGACTTACTGTACAGACTTAATAAACCAATTAATGTTAACACCTCCACCCTGGGCAGCATAAAGTTGTAGTGAATTACACATGCAATATATGTTACCAAGGGAGTCACATGCAAGAGGAAACACATATTTGGCAAACTGGAAAGTCTGTATCCTCCAAGTACTACAGATAACGAGGAAAGGGGAAGGGACAATGCAGACAGAAAGCAGGGATAAGAGAAGTCTGTGCCCTCCAATACTTTGAGAGACCCTTGAGGGGTTGTTCCCATGGAGTCTCCGTTTATTCAAATTAAGAAAACTAAAGACTTTCCTTTATCTCTTTTTGGGATAATTGAGCAAGCCTGTTTGAGAAAAAGTTTTGCCAACAACTTGGAGGCTTGTCCAGGATCTTTCCACCCTGTGGAATCAGTGAGCATTTCGGTGAACTTATGGGCACCTTCACTGATTTATTACTCTGGGGACTGTCAGCAGTAGGGGATTGATTAGGCCCTGTGGACTATCCCAGAGACAGATGGAACAATGGACTGGAAAGTTTGTGAAGAAAGAAAAAGAAGGTAAAGGAGGAGCTGAGGACCCCATGAAGAAATCTCACTGGTGAATTGATATGGTGAAGAATGCCTGAGGAGGCAGCTGTAGGTCAAGAAAAGGTAAGGATCTCATTAAGGGGAATGACAAACCTTTGAAACCTCCAGCAAACCCCATAGTAAATGGTGTTGAAGTTCTGGAGTAGCCAGAAATAAGAGATGAGATGAAGAAAAAGTAAAAACAAAGGCTAAAGTCATGGCCCAGTTCCTACAGCCTCCTTGGGGAGAGGTGTAGGAACCAGAAAGACCCTGAGGAAGAGTAGTCAAGTGGTCCCTGAAGGGGAGCAGAACATCCCACAGTGAGATGGAAATCTCCCTGATCTAAGCCAGGAAGGGATCAGTGTTGGGGATAAGAAGAAAGAGGATATTATTTGAGAAACAGTCCATGGAGACAGGCTGATACAGAAGAAACCCATATTGAGGAAGTCAGCAAGAGCGAGGGGAAATAAAAGAGGGAAATGACTGAAGCATCAGTGGATAAATGAAGAGAAACTGACATCATCTACCTGGACTTGTGCAAAATGTTTGACACTGTTCTGCATGACATCCTGATTGCCAAATTGGGGAAAATAAGGACTTGATGGATAGACCACTTGCTGGATAAGGAATTGGCTGGATCGTTGCACTCACAGAACTGTGGTCAGTGGCTCAAAGTCCAAGTGGAGAATGGTGATTAGTGGCATTCCTCAGGGATCAGTGCTAGGACTAGTGCTATTTAATATCTTCATAGGCAATATGGACAGTGGGATCAAGTGCACCTCAGCAAATTTGCAGATGACACCAAGCTGAGCGGTGCAGTTGACACACCAGAGGAAAGGGATGCTATCCAGAGGAACCTGGTCAGGATTGAGAGATGGGCCCACGCCAAACTCATGAAGGTCAGCAAGGACAAATGCAAAGTCGTGTACCTGGGTAGCAGCAATCCCAAGCACAGATAAAGACTGGAAAGAGAATGGCTTGAGAGCAGCTCTGAGGAGAAGGACTGGGGGGTGTCAGTTGATGACAGACTCAACATGAGCTGTCAGTGTGTGCTTGCAGCCCAGAAGGCAAACCATATCCAGCTTTGCATCAAGAGAAGTGTGACCAGCACATTGAGGGAGAGCATTCTGCCCCTTTATTCTGTTCTTTTGAGACCTCTCCTGGAGTACTACATCCAGTTCTGGGTCCCCCAACAAAGTATACTGAGCTGTTTGAGTGGGTCCAGAGGAGAGCCACAAAGGTGATCAGAAAGCTGGAGTGTTTCCTGTACAAGGACAGACGGAGAGAGTTGGGGCTTTTCAGTCTGGAGAGGAGAAGGCTCTGGGGGGACCTTCTACAGACCTTCCGGTTCCCAAAGGGGATCTACAGGAAAGCTGGGGAGAGACTTTTTAGAAGGGCATGTAGCAACAGAACAAGGGGAAATGGCTTTAAACTGGAAGAGAGCAGATTTAGACTAGATATTAGGAAGAAATTCTTTACAGTGGGGGTGGTGACACCCTGGAACAGGTTGCCCAACAAAGCTGTGGATGCCCCCTTCCTGGAAGCACTCAAGGCCAGGCTGGATGGGTTTTTGAGCAACCTGGTCTAGTGGGAGGTGTCCCTGCCTATAGAAGGGGGTTGGAACTAGATGCTCTTAATGTTCCTTTCCAACACAATTCTATGATTCTGCGATTCTGTGAAGAGTGATGGATGCTTTTGAGGTGAGTGCTAGAACCCAATGGCAGTGACAGACCTGCAATCTAGGAAACAATTGATTTAAGCATACAGGGAGGAATCAGATGAAATGGCAAAGGCAATGAATTGTAGGTGATGTCAGAAACAAGGGGAAATTTAAGGGAAGGGACCAGAAATTTGCAGTTTTTAGCTGTATTAGCTCAAGCACAAGTCTTCTATTAGGGAAGAGGTTTCTGGTTTCCTCTGAGAATGAGAAGAAGAAAACGCAGAGAAATGAGACAGTTAAAACTCCTAGTTTTTATGGGGGCAATATATTGTATGCTAAGTAGCTGAAATGACCTGTGTACAAATTTTCTACCAGAAACTGGTGCCACAGGAAAGAAAGGTTGCACCTCTCTTTCAAACGATGAAATATGAAAATGTGAAATAGGAGGTTGTTCTTGTGTTTTGTGTCTCTATTATGCTATTCTATAATGGATAAAATACCTTTGCTGGAAAGGGGGTATTTTTGAAGAACTCTCCTTTAGAATGTGTACTGAAACACTGAAGAAATGGGCAGGGGATTGGGAGGAGAGTCAGGAAGACTCTGTTTGGCAGAAGATCACTGTGACACTTACAAAGGGCTTGGGGATTAAAAAATGGGATGTCCACAGACTAAGACTAAATCTCTGGCTGTAGCAAATGTCATGCACCTCAGATAACAATGAGGGAGCCAGAAGAGTCATTCCCAACTGAATCCCTGGTTACAATAAGACATGGACAGAGGAAGAGGATGAACAAGCTGAAGCAGGCACAGTACTTGATAACTCAAGTCCTCCAGATAATTCACTCATTTTATTTAGCACCCTTTGTACAGTTTTAACAGACATAATTAAGTGAAGAGAAAGAAGAACAAGGTGCTTGAATGTGGTGATACCTTAGAATTGAGGAAAATGGGCCCTATCTGTTTTGTTACAGTTAAATCAAATCTGGTTTCTGAAGAGAGTTATCAACTTGCCAAGGAAAACCATTAGATCATAAGGACTTAATTACTCACTTATTGAAGGTGAAGTATCTACCACAAGAGGTGGCTATAATACGTTAGGCAAGATTTTTGGAGAAGTCTACAGATAATTGATTAGCAGACAAAGAAGTTCAAGAAGCAGAACTTCTGCCAGAAATACCTAAGATCCTCTCCTTAATCCCCGAGGCCTAGCTGCTACCAGGTAAAATGTTTTCCATCAGGGGAGTTGGAGATAATTAAAAATAATGGGGCAGAAGAGAGAGAGAGAATAACTGGTTCACTAGGGATGGTGAACAGTGGCTACCCAAATCACTGGCCCTAGAAGTTTTAGAACAACTTTACGAACGAAGCCACTAAGGCTCTGAAGGATTAGCAGATGCTTTTATGAAAATATTTGCTACCACAGGGCTGTTTGCCCTAGTAAAACAAGCCACTGACGGATATCTGATATGTGCTCTAGTAAATAATAAATAAAAAAAGAAAATAGCAAAAGAAAGCCAACTTTTAGCAGGGCAACCCTTCCAGTGGTGTCAGGCAGATATCGCCTAGATCACCAGGGCTGTGTAATTTAAATACCTTCTAAGGATAGAATACTAGCTTACAGGATGGATGGAGGCCTTTCTTGGCAATATCCAGCTCTGCCATAAAGATATTTCTGGAAGAAATAATTCCCAGATATGGGATAATAGAGGCAATAGATTCAAATAGTGGAACTCACATCACTGGGAAGGTATTATAGGGAATCATGACTGCGTTGGAAATACAATGAAACTTGCAGACCCCTGGCACCCTTAAATTTCAGGAAAGGTGGAACAGATGAATGGGGAAATAAAGAAATACCTTCTGAAACTGGTGATGGAAACTAGCTTACCCTGCTGCACATTGCTACCTTTGGCCTTGGCCCAAAAAAGGGCAAAACGTAGGGGAGACACAGGATTAGCCCCCATGAGTTGCTGTTCAGAATGCCTTACCCAGGTAGATCCCAATCTGGAAGACAGAAGGAAATAAATGATATTTACCTAAGATAATACGTGGGCAAGATACAGTCTTTTTGGTGGGAGGCCAGCTAGCACAAACCCTTCCCTCGGACTTTGTGGTGAATGGTATTAGCCTATAAATTGAATCCTGGTAAAAGACTGGAAGGAATCATCATTGACTCTTAATTGGAATGGACATTTTCAGGTGCTACTCACTACAGAGACTGCAGTGAGAACAGTGGAAGATGGATGGATTCACCATACCTGTGCTAAGGCCACATAAGCTCCAGAAAACTGGACCTTCAAGTTGAAAGAAGGCAGAGGATTGTGGATAACTTTTAAACGAAGCCCACCATCTGGTGGCCCTAAGCAACTAGCCTCCAGGAAAGCTTGAGAGGATAGTGGCAAGGGAAAATGTGAACCAAAACCACCATATTTTGAGTTTGGATGTTGATTTCTTACAGATAGGAACTCAGAGCAATATTTCCAGGAAAATATACGCCCTAGGGGGAAAAACAAGTGTGTATGGTTAGCTTGGAAGGCTGCCAATACTTCAGCTTTTTGTTTAGCAGGACAGTCGGTGGAAGATACAATGATCACTTGCATGGTGGGTGTATCAACCCACCCCCAAATGATACAAGCTTAATCTTTCCTCACTGCATTTGACATTAACATCATGTATTGGACAATCAGTAACTGCAGGGGAGGTAGTTACCCAGTGGTGTGCCAAAACATACACATACACATTTAGGTTAGCAAAAGTAACTTATTCATCATGTTGTAGGTAGTGAGTTGCACTAAGCCCCAGTACAATTTAACTAATCCAGAGTTACGGTGTAATGAGATGATGAATGCAACCTTCATCTCGGTGCATGTAGCCTTTCCAATGGGATGGTTCTTTCTCTGCAGGAGGGTCACATACTCCTGTTTTCCCACTAATACTACAAGTGGCCCCTACATTTCAGGGAGAATTACTGTATCCATATCTCCTAATGACACTCCTATATCTATAGAGGCTGGTGATGGTGGGTGGCTGGATCAAATGGGTGACTCTGCAATTTGATGCAAACTGTGATAGTAATGTAAACCTATTGTCAAAGGGGAAAGCAGCTGCCCTAGCCCTATATTTAGTGAGTGCCTCAGGACTAGCCATTCACAACCATTGACAGCTTACTGTAGTTGCTTGTACCCTCACAAAAGCAATTAATTTTACATCTCAGGCTCTTGCAGCCTCAAATAAGGAATTATGAAAAGTCTGGCATGCCATCTAACAGTGCTACTGTTCCTGTTCTGTCACTGAAACACAATCATAGGTGCCAGAAATTTGAAAGAATGTGTTGTTTTAATATTAGTGATACTTTCTACTTGGTAAAAGGGAAGACTGAAGATCTAGAACATTTAATGGAAAGTCATAAACAAGATGAGGGTGAATGACCCTCCAGTCACTGGGGTTAGCTGGGCCTCTCCAGTCACTCATATTAGCTAGATGGGGAGCTTGGCTGGCAAAGATCAGAACCATGTTATTGGCTGGGGTTTGCTTCAAGATATGGGCCTAGTGAGATGTATGATATTCGCATACTCTACTTCACTGAATAAACTGGGAGAGTACAGAAAGTAACAGCCCTAAGGCACACCTCCACACCCAGAACTACACTATAAATAATAAAGGCTATGTAAGAAAAGGTTTGCAAGTGCAATTTTTGGGATAAAGATAATTGAATTGGCTTCAAGCTGCGCCGGGGAGATTTAGGCTGGACGTTAGGAAATACTACTTTTCTGAAAGAGTGGTCAGGCACTGGAATGGGCTGTCCAGGAAGGTGGTGGAGTCACCAACCCTGGAGTTGCACAAGGAATGTTTGGATTTTGTGTTGAGGGATATGGTTTAGTGAGAACTATTTGCTATAAGTGGATGTTTGGACTGGATGATCTTGTATATCTTTTCCAACCTTGGTGATTCTGTGATTCTGTGATTCTCTGAACAAGCCTATTTGAGATTTTTTTTCCCCCAACATTGGCTAAACACTGTTCTGAAAACAGTGGAAAATAGGCATTTTCACTTCACATTTTTATAAGAGAATTTGAGAATAGGTCTTAAGTTTCAAAAATAAATAAATAAATAAATAAATAATCTTTTTTTTTTTTTTGTATATTTGTGATGCCATTTTCAGTCAACATCAAAACATCACCTGCACATTTTCAGATGGAATGTATAGAGTTGCAATCAGACGTTCAACTCAAAAACTTGATCATTTCTCTTTGCCTGACTTTTATTAGACATTCCTTACCATGGAAAAATATCCCTCATTTCACCATCATGCCTTATTCATGTCATCACTTTTTGACAGTACAAACTTGTGAAGAGCTGTTTTCAAGGAATGTAAAAAAATGTACAGGAAGAGTAAAGTTTCATCAAAAATCTCTCATGTGCACATTGAGAGTCCAGTAAGAATTGCATACTCTGATACTAGCCAGTTTCATGCATTAGTTGTACAGAAACAACATTGAATATCCCAGTATTTTTATGTCTTTGTTGTTCTCAGTTTTGTATTTTAATAAAAATATTAAAGAATAAATAAGTTTTGTTACTTATATACATAAACAATATTATATATTTTACAAGGGCTGCTCTGAAAGTAATGTCTCCTATTTTATTATGTTGGCCCACGACATCAGAGGCAGATGCTGGTATTATGGAAATAAAGGTTGAACCTTCCTGCCAGTATTCCATTATGTTGTGTTGCTGTGATGACAGCAGAGGGGCAGTCCAAGAAATGGGTCTGACATGAAAGTGCATCTGAAGTAAAGGTGTGTCACTGAATTCCTCAGTGTGGAAAAAATAGCACCCATTGACATCCATCAGGGCTCACTGAATGTTTATTGAGACCAAACAATAGATGTGAGCACAGTGAATCAGTGGGTCTCAGCAACAATGCCATCATAGCAGCAGTGGAACAGTGGGTCACCTCTGCTGTTGCAGATTTTGACAAGCGCAACATACAGGCTCCACTTCATGGCAGGTGAAAATGTATAGCTATGATGGTGATGAGTTTCCTGAAAAATAATGTTACCTAGGTGAGAATGTGCTCTGTCAAATAGTGCTATTGTGCTCTTTGTATGGGTTGTAGTAATCAAGGAAATAAATAGGAGGGTTTACTGCATCCTATGTAGTCCAAGATGATTCCTCTTCACTCAGTACAGCCCAGGCAAGCCAAAAGATTGGACAGCCATGGACTAGATGATTTCCAGAGGTCCCTCCCAACCTCTGCAATTCTGTGAGTCTGTGACTAAAAACATGGGATTAAAATGGAGAAAAACCTACTAATCATATACAACTAATACAGCTGTACTCAATAGAAACATTTCTGAAAGGACAAACTACTCACCCGACTAGGGCATGAAAGATCACTGTCATCTACTAATTCAGTGATTATGTATCTACTGGAAACACTGCAGGAAATACTGTCAGCTAGGAGCAGTAAGGAAAAATGGGGCAATGGAAATATGTGTTGCTTTAAGACCACGCTGTCTAGCTACAAAAAAAAAAAAAAAAAAAAAAAAAAGATGTTATATAGGCCTTGTTACAGCTACATCCTGCGTATGAAAAAGGTAAATGCTTAGATGCATTTAAAACTAAAATACATTCAGTACTCCACCAGGGCCGAGTATTGTTATCATTCATGTTTTCTACTTACGAAACAACGTATGCATATTTCTAGTAGACAAGGCCTGGGGGAAGAGAAAATTCAAATGAGATGTGCCATAGTTGGGCTGTCTGAGTCAGCCTGATTAGACTTTCATACATTCAGGAAGATTTACAAATGGATTGTGTGCCTTTATTTTGAAAACATCCTTGTCTACATGAAAATCAGCAAATCCGAAACGGCTGCCCTTTCAAGGACACTTGTCCTGAGCACAAGAAGGTGGAAAAAATATTGATAATGGAATTGAAAATGTTTCTAGCTTCCCTAAAGGAGGAAACAAAAGACAATCTGGAGTCTTTGAAGAACTGCAGCTTAATATTAAACATGTATTCTATTGGCTTTGAAAGTGGGTTCAGTTATAAATACATAACCATAAAGAGAAATTCATGGTTGCTTTTCTTTTTCTTTTTTATAACTCCCTCAGAACATAATCTGTATTTTTCTTAAAATACAATTCAAGGTCTTTTTGTAGCCTTTACACTTCACATAAATTTACATCCCTCCACAGTAGCTTCCCCAGATAGACTCCAGTATCTCCAGTATGCTTAAGTCTGTCCATAAGAGCAGCTATTCAGCTGGTGTAGATGTAAGCAAAGCAGGAAAGGCCCTTGACCAACCATGTTCACTGCTACCTTCTCATGTCTTGAGAGCCTGGCATCAGCCCATGAAATTGCTGTCTGATTTCTTTTAGTTTTATGGACATCTCTGTCCTCCTACTGACAGCTGAATTTCAACCACAAACATTTGGCCTACAATGAGATTTCTCACTGAAACATTTATGCCTTACCTCATTACAGGCTCTTCAAACCTTGCCAGAAAATGTGTTGTCTCTCTTCTCACTTTAATGACTTCATTTTTATTTGCTCCTTCTTCTTGACTCATTCACCTGCCCTACCATTTGGAGTGTGTACTTCATACCCTGCACGTCAGCCCTGAGAGGTGCCAAGATGCCAGGACACTGCACCAGCTGGCAGCTCTCTGGGAGCAGTGGACCTCTCCATAGTGTAGCAGGGCAAGGGAAGACCTAGACCTGGAAACCAGGCTCCTCTGTGGGAGCAGTGATGGGATAGAACATCAACAGGGTTGCACGCTGGCACTGCTCAGGTGTGGCTGGGCAGGGATTGATGTCCCTGGACTGGAGCTGAGGCTAAAATGGGGTCCTGGGCCATGGGCATGGATGGGAGGGTGTCCCAGGTGGTGCTGGGCAAGGCCAATAAGTCCTGTTAGTCTCCCAAGCACTCTGACATTGCCTCACAGACAGGTTACTTGTACTGTGCACGTCAGTGAGACATAGAAAACCCTATACTGTGTTTTGACAGGCTAAAGCTGGCTAAAAATCCAGCTGCTTTCATATGCTAATATTCCTTATATCTCACATCTGGTCACTGAGGACAGTGACAAAGGCAGACAGGTTTACACTAGAGAGCCTGTATAAATGACAAAGGCATTTATGAGATACCTTCAGAGCTACAGAGCACTGGCATCAGGATGCAGAAAAGACAAGACCTATCCATCCCAATCTAAACTGTGCTCTTTGACCTGGAAGCCAGAGGGTGATCTTTCCTGCACCCACCAAATCAAATTAGACATAGCCTCTGTTATTCAACCCACTCTAACTTGTGGATTCATAAAGTCCCATGGCAACTAAAGCAGGATTTCCACTATACAAAAATAGCTTCAACATAAGATTTAATTCTGGTCTTTGTGCTGCTATTCTCTTGAGCTGGCAGAATTGTTTCTACAACTGGATGGTGAACCTGATGAGGAAGCTCATCTAAGTTGAAACCAACCTGGTAAGAAAATATAAATTAGTATTAATTCACACCAGTGCTCTAATCTCAGCTGCAGAAAACATTTGCTGACACAGTGGAAAGAATAGTTCGAACTGTGAATGGTAGTAAGACCACTTCCTTTTTCTTCTTTTTGGCAATGCCAGTTTAAGTGATTATAAAACCATCACCTGCCCTATTCAGTTAGACCTGTGGAGCTAGCTGCAGAAATACAAGTTGTTACATGTCGTGTGATAAACTCTCAGAAGAGAGTTATACCAGAGAAAGATCAGGATGAATGACCTATCCTCATTATTTTATGATCAATATTTTGTGCTTTATTTTTTTAATAGAAGAACAACATTTCAGCCTGCTACCTAATGATTTAAAGGCACTAGGCTAAATCATTACTTTGCTGAAGAGACTCTAGGGAAAACTGGTGTTACAAAGGGTACAGTGATGATATGTAACTACTAAATCAGCTACAAACTTCCTTTATGAAGTCCAGCTTTAACCTCCTTGCCTCCTGGGCTCAAAAGATTGACATGAACAAAAAAATACCATAGTTTCTGGAATGATAAAGGATAGTGCTTTTCCAAAACCTGAAACCATGCTACTAATAAAATGATCATCTCTAAGAAATATGAAAATCTATTTCTTTCTTTTCCATCAATTTAGAAACATCTTGTTAATACTCCTTCCTAGCCCTCCCCCACCCCATCTCAACGAAATCTCCTTAAAATCTCACCTGTCAGCTATATTTGAAGACGATACAGAAAAACAAAACCATTATAGATTTTTTTTTTCCTGTGGACAGTCAGAAACTCACAGTAATATCAAGATTTTTGTTCAACATATTTTTTTCAGCGACTTCACTTAAAGAAGCATTTTGAGCTACTGCCACTACCCTCAAGTGTAAGTGAGGAGCGTTTAGAGCAATGAACAGTAGATGGATGTGGGAATATGGTCTCCCATTACTTTAATATGACATTTACCACTAAGTGTGTGTGAAGTTGCCGTTAAGTGCAACTATTTAAACACAGAAGTATTCCTTTATGTTCAAACTGAAGAGACAGATATTCTCTTGTTCTCTCTTAGCAAAAGAATGAAAAACCAAAAATTGAAAAATGGACTTCTAGTCCCATGGGTGATACGATTTCCATTATTTAACAAGTAGGGGAGCTATTATGAAGAATGTATGGGTATTCCAAGAACATACAGAGATCAAATAAGAACTCCAAACATCCAGCATGTATCTTCAAAACTGTGACAACTGGAGAGAGTTCTAAAAGCTGAATACCTTCCTAAGGCTGAAATATGTCACACTTCGCCTTTTGTTATTAATCTATTGTGTCCTGTAGGTCTTCAATCATCTTTCTATTCACTGATATTGTGATTTACCATAACACAAAACAGGGCTGCATCTTGATAACAATGCCTATAGAACATAGTTTCCCAAGTATGGATAAAATGCTTTAAAGCATTCTCTGTACTTTGAAATTTATTAGAAGATATTTTTATCATAAAATTATAACTAAAATTAGTTTGCTTTTCAAGATTTAAAAAAAGGAAGGAAATATCAAGATCTGATGAGAGAGAATTTATTCCTCCCTCCCTCCCCCTTTTGGTATTTGAATGACTTGCCAAAAATATATCTACTGGAAGAAAATGTAGAGAGGTTATATATAGTATGATGCATTTACACTTGCTGAAAACTCTTTATTTATATAGATATGCAATAAAATAGGTTAGTAGCACAAGCAGACATTTTTCAAATGCATGGAGATCTTTACAGTGAGATTAAATGCAGATAAAAATATTACACCAAACTGCAAAGCACTGGTCTTGACACCTCCCATCATATCTGTGTGAACAATAGAGATATTCATCACCAAATTTAGAAAAGTCAAGTACTTAAAAGCAAAAAAATGAGTATTTAAGGCTGCAGATGTACTGATATAAATAAATATCTATTACATCATAACAAAGCATCCTTAGCGACGGAATTCAGAATAAACACTACTATCTTTGTAAACATTGCAAAAAAGTCCTGGAAAAAAAGAAGTGTGGAAGTATATAATATAAAACATTATTCAGCCTCAAAGACAAGACAAGTGTAAATATTTTTACTATAAAACAGAATTGGAGACTTCATCTTGGACTGTAAGTACATTATTGTCAAGAAACGGTACATATAAATATTTTATCAAGTATTTGTTGACGAAGGGCTTTTTTTTTATCAGCTGAAAGTATGTCCACACTAATTTAAGTGGTGCACTGCATATCCATATAACATCAGACACTATCCAGAAATTGTATACCCCATAACGTCCTCTATACCACCTTCAAGTTCACTGCCTTGTAAAAAACAGCTGTCATGCATCAAAGGATAGTTACTGTATATTATAGATACCCCACATTTCTGTTCAGAAAAAAATTGTAGTTTCCCTTACACTTGATAACATCTTTAGATTTACTTCCGGCAGCAACCTCCTCCACTCCACATACAGCATGATGATACTCTCATAGCACTTCATTTTTCCCTCAGTTAGTGAGAGATTCAAGCCTATTCAAATTCTGCTCTAAAAATACAAGTTAATTTTCTCTTTACCTTTTTATCACCTCAATATTTTTTAGCAAGCGTGCACCTGATTACCTCTCGAGTAGTAAACTTCATCTCACAAATATCTAGCAGATGCTAAGAATTACATTGGTGGCAGCTGAAGTCCTGAAATCAGAAGAATCTACTAATTTGAAATGTTGAAACTGAGGTATGGCTTCCAACAGAGGGCAAGACTAGCAAGGAGAGCATCTTGTGTAATATGCTTTCTTGAGGCTAACTGTAGAACTGGGCAGCTTCCTTGCAGCTTCCTTCCATCAGTTTTCAAATTTAAGGGACAAACTGCTATTTCTGTCAGCCTGAAGTACCTCTGAATCCCATAACAGTGAATTTTACACACAAAAAAATGTGCGGCTTTATGTCCCTTTGAAAATTGTGAAGTCTTACTCAAATTTCTAAATACAGGTTTTTTACAAGTGATCACTATTAACGTCTTTTTCATTTTTCATTGCCAGATCATAGATTACAATTTGCAGATGTCTCAAGAAGGCTATAAATTAATTCTGTTCTCACTGTGCCTAAATATATGAAGTACTCAGTAATACTAACAGCTGTAAAACAAATCAAATCCAAACTTGAAAGAAAGAAAGAAAGAAAGAAAGAAAGAAAGAAAGAAAGAAAGAA